>JABAKD010000008.1:13577500-13827222 GCA_012845835.1 Undaria pinnatifida | reverse complement strand
GCCGGCTGGGGCTTCTTTTGTGCAATGTCACTTGGAGAGGGGGTCGATGCCTATTTCTTGCCGTGATCACATGAGAGCCTATGGGTGTCAAGTGGTTGCGTTACTGCTTCAGCTGTTGGTAAGTATCCATTGGGGGTGCTATTCTGCTGTAGTACCTCGGGAAGTAGGTGGCCTAAGCTTAAGCTTGTGCAAGTTTGCGTAAGGTTGGGCATGCTTACGTTTTCATCACAGCCGGAAAACACACAAACATACACACTTGAGACCTCCCTCCCCCCCCTTTCAACCCTCTGTCCCTCCCCCTGTCTCTCCGCCCCCCCCCGATCTCGCCTTCTTAATCCCGCGTTCTGTTTCGTGATATCTCGTAGAACTCCAACCTTCAGATGGTTGAGATGCTGCTAAGGCGGGGGGCCAACCCCGATCACAAGAATGGTCGGGGCAACACACCTCTGCACTACGCCATGGCATACGACCCGCAGGGCATTCTGGGCGAAACTCTAATAGCGGGAGGTGCTGATGACACTGCTAGCAACAAGGACGGCCTCACGTGCTATGACGGCCTTGGAGGCGGCTAAAATCGTAGCATGATTGACAAAAATAATCTTATCATGATTTTAATCACCTGATTTTGGTTTATATCAGCAAGGTCTTGATTTCAGCATCCAGTTTTGGTTAAGACCAAAGCCTCGAGCGTTGCGATGACCTCGGAGACGGCCAAAAACGTAGCATATTTAACGTTCTTCATGATTTAATAACGACTTCAATACCCGATTTTATCGAAAACCAACGACCCGGGCCTCAAGTGCTACGATGGCCGCAGAGGCGGTCAAAAGTTCATCATGGTTGACCTTAATATTGTATGGTACATATCTGATATTCAATCACCCAATTTTGGTTCAAATCAGCAAGGAGTACCACAAGCGCTGTCGTACGATGGCCTGCTATAATAATGATTTTCGTACTCATTGTTTTGTTAAAGTAAACAAGGAGAGGACCACGTGCCACGATGGCTCTGGATGCGGCAAAAAAACATTGGATGATCAACAATAATCAATCATGATTTAATCACCCAGTTTTGGTTAAAATCAACAACGAGGGGGCCTCAAGTGCTGCGATCGCCTCGAAGGCGACTAACACCGTAGTCTGATCAACAAGCACTTCGCATTATGATTAACAATCATATAATCATGATTGAATCGCCCAATTGACGTTACAATTACTACAGAAAGCCCTACTGTACGTGCTACCGTAGCCTGAGGGGCAGCTAAAACCGTAGGATTAACAATATCCTAATCACGGGTTATTCACTCGTAGGCCAACAAGGAGGGCGGGTAGCAGAGATGATGGTGTCGATGGCTGCTGGTTATGTTAACTGGTAGAATACTGAGTCACGCGACTCAGTCACCACTGAGTCACGCGACTCAGTCGTCTACTTCGTAGTGCTATAGTCTACACGGTTTAGACTTTATCGAATCTTACCGACGTATTAAAATTGATCTCCGGAGCCCTCCCGTCAGCGCGGACCAGTAGTCTCCGGTACAAACGGTCGGGGGGGACAGTGGCGTGGCTAGCAGTGATGTCGGCGTCGCCGACGAGGCCGGTGCTCGCGCCTCCGCGGAAGTGGGGCGGCAACGGCTGAGGTTGCGACTGCCCCATTGGCTTCTAGAACATGCTGCTACTGCTGTGATCGTGGCGAAGCCCTCCAACAGCCACGCCCTGCGGTAGACACCACGTATTACATTTTTGCAAAGGACTTACATGCGTTGAAGCTCATTGGTTGAAGTTCCACCGCATTGTCTCGGGTAACATAATTTTATCAACACGATGAACGGCATGGGCGCCCGTTTTTTAGCCACGTCCTGGGCGACATGGGAACCCGCGGGACAGAGTTAAGCCCTTCCTCGGGGGTTAGCGTCGGGCCTTCGGGTGAAAAAATCATAGCTGAGGTAGTACGGTCGTGGCTGATAGCCGTGGCGGTCGTGGCAACTCTGGCTTCCCGACTGGAAATGTGCGGAGGACGGTGTTGGTACAGTATGGATCTGTGTATACAAATGTGGTGTATACCCCGGTCCAAATACGTACGCATGTATTATAAAGAAAAAAAATCCACTCCAGCTGTGAGATTGAAGATTTCGTCGAAACTCATCTTTGCAAGCTGTGAGTGATACTCCGATCGCGCATATTACTGGGTGTGTGTCCTCTTTAAGGATATAGGTCGTCGACTCCAGAGTGATTCTACGATAGCCCCCTCCCAAAAAAACAGCGATTTTCTTTGACGAACGTTTCGTGGCTGCTCGACAAGAAGAAGGGTCCTTTGAACAAAACGTCAACATGTTTTCTTGTTTGAAAAGGACTATCGAAGAACGATGGCGTCGTCGGGGTGGCAAGGGGGACCGTATTTCAGAAGATACGGCCGGGAGCTGGCTTCGAAACCGATGATTTCGGTCAAAGAAAAGTCGGGGAGGCTATCGTAGAACGACTCTCCCCTTAGAACTACAGTGTAGCTTGTACCAGGGTCAACAGGGTGATGTTAATCAATGTACCGTAGACATTCATGGCCTGGCGGGCGCCGTTGACGACCAGAATCTTGGCGACGGAAACGGAGAGGGTAAACACCTTACCGGTTTCACTCGAAAAAAATGTTTTGACATATACTTTCGAAACTGTATCTGCCCGTACTAACCTTAGCCTCGACCTTGATCCAATCAAACACATCCAACCAAGGCAGGGACAATCCCCTTCGTTTTGTACACGGTGAGTCTCAATCATCTTCTAGAACAAGTGGTTAAGCTCTACTGGAAATGAAAAAACGCCTCCCGGCGACGGCGAAGGCCCATGACAAGTGCCATCGACTGCTCCAGCAGGACGCAAAACGTCGCGGGCGACCCCTGGTTCGGTTGCCGCCGCGGCGACAGCGTAAACCCCCCCAGCGATAGCGCTGACAAAGCCATCTGTGGTCGCCAGGGGAAATCCTGGATGCATCCCCGGGTTTTCCATAATTTGATTTGCATCTTGATGGTAAAATGGATACTGCTGCTCACCCTGAGATCATCGCGCACAGCAGTTCATTTTTCGGTTCTGTCGGTGGATCGCTCGGTCTGTGTCACAGGCGGTGGGTCTGTCACCCTGGGCCGAGGGACAGGTAATCTACAATTTTCTCTTGTGTCAACTCTCCTGTTTTAGGTGATTTACATCCCAGGCAAGTCGCTTTGTGGCGGTCCTGCAGGGGTCGGCACTCGCTCGCTCCCCTCAAGGCTTCGTCCTGGGGTCGTGCTGCAGTACAACAGTGGCCCCTCTGTAGTGCCGGTGTGTGCACTATAGAGGGAAATACCGGCCGTACAGCGGCAATCGGCACTAGACTACTTCGCATGCTGCCACTACTTGTTGTTCTCATCAGTGCCAAGCGATTTCACAGGCATTATATCGCGCAGCTGGCACAACTCAACCGGCGCTATAGAAGGATCTCTACTGTACTATAACGGCCACCCGGGTGCGCGCCCTCGCCTCGGCGGAGATGAGCCCCCCCGAAAGCGCTCTCGCCGCGTAGCACCTCCGCACAACATTAACCGTACCCGCTTCTTCTGTGAGCGACCTGATGGGCGCAGCCCTCTTGCTCGTAGCTGTTGGCGTGGTACCGCTACCCAAAAACGGTGACCCATTTCGCCTCCCTCCTGCCCGCGCTTTCCCCCTCCGTACCAAATTACCCCCCTGCGACGTCTCCCCCTGAACGGAGTCCGCTTCCATGGAGCTGCCCTGTTCCTCGTGTCGCCGGTCACTTGTTACTCAAACAGGAGGGGGGGGAGCGCTACAGATATAGTAGGGTCCAGAGAGCCATAGCGTCCTGAGAGCCCGACTCAGCGCCAGACGGCACCAGATGGGGAGACATTGGCCTACTGCTAGTATTGCCATGGGCGGGGGGCGCCTGCGACTCCCCAGTCGACTCCTCGAAGGCGTGGGCGCTTCCACAAGCCCTGTTGTTCGAGCGACGTTTCCTGCTACATGACGGCCACCTTGAAACCCAGCAGTCCCCCCCCTCCCCCCGGCAACAGCGGGGGATGAGCAAGCTCACCGTTCATCCGGTCATTTCAGTATGCACTGCCTCGCCCCCGCGACGTCGCCTGGAACGAGCCGGGGTCGAATCCCTCCCCCAAACAATGCCTACGGCGGAGCGAGCAGCACGGTGAGAAGCCGGCACGGCCCCCGGTGGCAATGGGGGAGCTACCCCCTTTCCACGTGCATGGGTGGATGGCCCTGCCTGCCGGTGGTTCCTAACCCGGCGCTAAATGGGATGCTCAACCTACCGCGAGCCGGGGTCGCCCCCCCCCCCCCCCCAAATAATGCCTGCGACGGCACAAGCAAGTTCTTAACGCGTACGCCCCTAATTATCGCTTTTCGCGTACTTCTGCGCGTAGTTTAGACTAGTGTGAATGCGTCTAACTTAATTGTTACGCTTCCTACTGCTGTACGTACTATTACGTGCCAGATATACTCCTCTTGTTTACCTAAACGCACGTACGGCATGATTCAACTTCCTTTTTGTCGTCTATACGTGCCCACGTATATACAACGTTTGTGTGTGATAGATGCGAAATTGGGTTTGACCAAACCCAAAAAACGATTCCACCGCAACAAAAAAACAAAACTTATCGTTGATTATAGTTTGTCCCTTAAAATGACATAGTAGGTAGTATAGGTAAAGGTGCAGTTCTCAAGGGTCGACATAACACAGCTAGCCATACAGCCGGTCGCCCCGGTGGCGTATGTATAAGGTTATCCTCGAGCCTGGTATAGGCCAGTTTCGTAAGTTCGAATCCCCCCGAGTGCATGCTCGTATAAATTCGTGGGGACTTTTTCTTGCGCACAAGTTGACTTGCGAAGAACGCGAGAGCGTGAGTTAGCAACACTCGATGAATAATCGACGAGCAGTGGGATTGCTGGACCCTGTGCCCGATAAAAATTGAAGGCAAGGACCGGGGGGGAGAAGGGACGACACCTGTGACCACGACCCTGGAAAGTAGATGTGTGCGAAAAAAAACAACAACTAGAACTACTACTACTAACTACAGTACCACCGCATCACACAACCTCGCACCCGGCAGAGGGAAAATATATAAACCCTCCCCCCCCCCCCCCCCCGCTTTGTTTTTTTTCCCCCGCTCCCTCTTGCTCAAATGCCCCACCTAACATCAGAATCTGCCAGAGTAATAAACACTTCCACGCACTTGATATCACCTCATTGTCTTTCTAGAGCCACCCACGCCTCTGCTGCAATTCACCCCCCCCCCCCCCCTCCCCTGCTGCAATTCATCTCTCCCCCCCCCTCCCAACGCCCCCTCCTTCCCCACCACCCGCACCATCGCCTAGACCTAGCACCACGCGTATAGCAAACCCCTACATCTATTCGGTCTAAAGATGTTTTTAACCCCCCCCCCCCCCCCCCCCCCTCCCACCCCAACCCCCACCCCCACCCCCTCGAACGCCCCGCCCTCTCCTCACTGGTTGTACGACTTACAGGATAGGATTTATAGTTTCCACGCACAAATTGAGTTGCCCCGGCCGTCCCGCCCCCGCCCCACCCCCCCCCCGCTCCCTCTTGATCAAACCCAGCCCCCCACGGCCTTGAAAACTCCGCCCTCCCCTCACCGGTTATTCGACTTACAGGATTCACTTGATAAACTGATGCATTTCCTTCCACAGCTGTCAGATTTTGTCCCCCTCAAAAACGGGTTTTATAGTTTCCGCGCACAGACTGACTAACATCACCCTGTTGACCCTGATAGCTACACTGTAGTTGCAAGGCGAGTCGCCGACCTATATCCTTGATGAGGACACACAACCCGTAACACGCGCGATCGGAGTATCACACACAGCTTGCAAAATATGAGATTCGACAAAATGTTCGATCTCACAGCTGGAGTGTATTTTTATTTTGATAATATAGACTGACTCCCGAAGCCACTTTTTTATTATTGTGGATGGTGAGATTTGAATCCACGACCCAAAAAACCCATGGTCCTGCCGACGACGCCATATTGTAAGAGTATTGGGCGGGGACACAGAATGTCCCCCGCAGGTCTGCCAATTGAGCAGGTCCTTAGAGAGTACTCACTTTCTTAGCCTTAGCAGAGACGTAGCTTTCTACTAGGTTCCACCAGAACCCCGGATGGCTTCTGAGACCCGAGGCACGTGCCTACGATCTATTTCCTGACTATCCCGAATATAAAACGCCAACCTTATCATACGAAACCCATCTAAATTATCTCAATTCGGATAATTACAGGCCTTTCGAGGCCGTATCTTAACATTTAGTCTGTACGTGTACCACCTTTGCTTTGTGTGTTTTCGCTGGGGTATTGTTGAGGTATTAGTGGGGTATTAGTCCGTTTGACCACTTGCAAAAGGTTGACCTATAGCTCACCCAAACTAAGCCTTCTAACAGTATTTCCTCAGCTCCAGCAGTGACTGGAGCCTGTCCTGTGACCACGGATCGATTATTATGCGAGTTACTGTGAGAACAACAAAAATATTATAAAAATTAAAATACACTCCAGCTGTGAGATCGATTTTTTTGTCGAAACTCATCTTTGCAAGCTGTGTGTGATACTCCGATCGCGCGTATATGATGGCTTCGTACATACAATCAATCGTATAATCGATAGAGCATACTCTTCTTCCATGATATATGTGGATATTGTGTGTGTTGTCGAGGTGTTGTCGGCGTTTTTGTGTGTGTTCTTTGAACGGCTTTGAAACGGAACGACGACGACGATGATAGCGCGTCATCGTTGGAGCGTCGTTTTTACTGTAGTACTAACTGTATGTACTACGGTGCCGCCTTGCCTGTCGACATGCCCCCCGCACTAACAATGAAATTGGATCCCGCGCTTTATCTGTCCCGGGATGTGCTGCAGTTACTACTAGCTAGTCTTACCACTGGAAACCCGTTTGGGGACAAAATTACTTGGATTTAGTATAGGGAGGGGATTGGGGGCTCTAAAGGGGTTAAGAGTACTTGCTGTATGTAGCTGTAGAATAGAAGAAGAGTTGTCAGGCGATTCTCACCCCGTGCACTAAACTGGGGGACACCAGCCCCAAATAAAGGGTATTGGAAAGAAGAGAGAGAGGCACGGTGACGGCACGTCGCGTCGTCGGTGATAGTTGGAACCACCACCAGGTAGATTAGACTAAGTTACGATCAGATGCTTACCCAAACTAAGCCTTATGACACAGAGGTCTCGCGTTGTTAGTTTTGCGCTACTTTTTTTTTCTTAATATTTTTTAGTTCATGACATCTTTTCTTTTTGTTCCTCCTTTTTGCTGCATATACAGCAGAATGATAGTCTGGTCTCTGCTGGCTTGGATGTTTTTGTCTTGATACCCGCGCGTGCGTGCTCATCGCCGCTGGCCTTCGCATGGCCAATTCACCTTTTTTCGCGTACAAGTAGACTATTCTTGCAATATTTATCTCTAGTCTAGACTAGTCTATATATTATTAAAAATGAAAATACACTCCAGCTGTGAGATCGAAGATTTCGTCGAAACTCATCCTTGCAAGCTGTGTGTGATACTCCGATCGCGCGCATTACGAGTTGTGTGTCCTCATTAAGGATATAGGTCGGCGACTCCCCTTGCAACTACAGTGTAGCTATCAGGGTCTATATATGTAGTATGTCTCGTAGTTTTTGAACAGACTCTGAGCTCTCGACCCTCCATGATGAGGCATCAGCATGGACACTGCACTGACTGTTTGTTCGTGGTCGTGGTGCTGGATGCAGATGGATGGGTGGAAATATCAATTTACAAGTTTAATATGAAGAACACAGACACACCGGTCGGTGTGATCATCCTGTCGGGGGTGGGGTGATGGCGCAGAGAGCAGCACGCAGACCGGATACTATAATATCCAGTCATTTCCTTCCACAGCTGTCAGATTTTGTCCCCCCTCAAGAAAGGGTTTTATAGTTTCCGCGCACAGACTGACTAACATCACCCTGTTGACCCTGATAGCTACACTGCTGTAGTTCCAAGGGGAGTCGCCGACCTATATCCTCAGTCTAATGAGGACACACAAACAACCCGAAATACGCGCGACCGGAGTATCACACAGCTTGCAACGATATACGATGAGTTTCCACAAAATCTTCGAGTTCGCAGCTAGCTTGGAGTGTATTTTTATTTTATATCGGTAATAAGTACAGTATTTAATACCAGGTAAAAATCGTTGCCCACGACTTCTGACCTTGAGATGACCAATTTTGTTAGTACTGCTTGCATGATGGAGCAGGGAGGAAATGAAGATCGTAAATCGATGAGCAGCGAGTCGGCGAGAAAGAGCGAAAAAGACTGACTGCCTGCTGCTGCTGTGGTCGATATATTATTCTTGCTCACCAAACCAACCAACAACAACAACAGAGTCTTGCAACATGAACAGGCTCTTATTTTCGATTTTTTTAACGAGAATGAATATACGTCGTATTGAAGTAGCGTTTGTCGTGACATCAGAGATCGGCCGCCGTCGCTGGCCGCTAGGCTGTAGCTGCGCCGCTCACGGAATAATCGTGGTGGGTGTCGAACGCTGTTGTTGTCGGTGGTGGTGTTGGTTGGTGGAATACGTCGTTGTCAACTTGCATAGGAATTTGCTTATATACGGCCAGCCGTGAATGGAGACAGAAAATGAACCACATACGAGCTACTTGATACGCAGAATTCGGCATGATACCCGCAAAGATGCTACGTCCCACCACCAGTACAAGTAGTAGTAGAAGCTCGTCGAAGCACCGTTACGTACTTGATTGATTACCGGTGCATACGCGCCGGATAAGTGCGGCATACATCAAGGCACACTGCGCGGAGATCCACTTCTTTGGTAGAACAGCCGCTGCAATATCATACGATCGTAGAGCGGATGGCGTGCGACGTCTACGCTTTTCTCGTTTTGATTCAGAACGGGGGGAGGAGTGAGAACCTGATGATGAAGATCTGATTATTCTGGTCCATCCAATCCAGTGGGCTGGGGGCGAGGGGCCGAAATACGCGTACCGTACGTATCATCGTTATCATCGTATGGCATGGAAAACGATATGATACCATAACTTACTGCTGCTTGCTGTGCTGTATGTTAGTTTGTGATCACAGAGAGCTCGTCTCCTGCACGAGTAGTAGCGGGAGGTATCACTGGGAGGTATCGGCAAGGACACTGGCTGCGGCACAGTGGCTGTGCTGGATGTTAGATGGGCGGAAAGATGACACACAGATGCATCGATCGATGGAGGAGGTGGTTCACCAGTTGACCAGATTCAGCAGTGATGATGGGCGTTTCAGCAAATATTTGATATTTTACGGATGTTTGGTGAAAATGCAGACCGAACCCAGAATAGGCCGTTCCTCGATTTTCTTTCTTGTTAACTGGTTAATTCCTCGGGCGGATGGGGAAAAAAGGTAAAGCTTCAGCTCACCACCTTCCAAGTGGTATCTTCATTTATGTCGTGTGTCAATGATTTAACTCACTTGTATTCCGCTCGCAGTCCGGTGCGGGCTGGGGCTGGCTGGTTTGGCTTGCGTACCCTTCAGCTAGTTACGGGTTCCCGTCGATCCGGTTTTCGTTCGGCTGTTTCCTCCCCTCCGTTCGTTTTTCTAGAGCTTTTTTCAGTTTCCTTCAGTTTTTTCCAGTTTTTCTTTTTCTACCTCTTTTTCGCAACCAACCAGAACATTCTCGCGGAGACTTGTGCGTGAAGCCCGCCGGAAAATGGTTTTCTTAAGAGTCAAATGTATTCCAATGTCGACCCAAAGATTCGAATCTCTGCGCTATTATGCTGAAAATAGAATGGATTTCAACGGAAAAAAAAAATAATCCTCGTCCTCGACCCTACCCAACCAACCTAGATAACAAAAAAACAGCGGCAAAATATTTCTAAAAGTTCTCCCGGATTAATAATTACACTTCTCTTTACTTCGTTTTAGTATACAAATATTAATTATTGAGCGAGGGGCGTGGGGTGGTGTATTATCTTTAAAAATTCTAAAAATAAAAGTTGAGTTTTTACTGACAAAAAATCGCTTGGGCCTTTGGCCCTTCGGGCGAAACACCGCTGGTATGTAGTGGAGGCCAATGTGCTATTTGATCCCAGGAGATAGGATTGACCTTTTGGCGTATCGCCAGTACACTCTAGACCGGGCCCGAAAAAAGTATATACGTGTTTTGACAGTCCCGAATCGACATTATCTCGTGCACGGCGAGAGAACGCTGCCACAGCAACAGCAGAGCAGCGGCGGCAGCAGCGGCAGCGGCGGCAGCGGCAGCGGTGGCGGTGGTGTACGGTGTATTGACCTGTACTCGGACTTTGGAGGCTTCGACGAAAAAGGCTTCATATACCCTCTCCACACACCAGCTAGCTTTTTAGTGTCTCCGGAGTTTATACTCACTGGTATATATACCCCTGCGTAGAGGCTCGGAGAGCAGCAACGAAACACGCGAAGGGACGACGTAGAAGTCCGTTCGCCCGGCGCGAGATACACAGCCAGCCCGGCGACTCACTCTATAAGGTGCGGCGGGTCTGCGACGACCTGGCTGTGCCCTCCCTGGAACTTGTTCACTGGCGCCAAGGTGTGTTCTAGTTCTGAGGTTGTTCGGCGGAAGCCGTTAGGATGCGCATCATTATTGACGATGTATATGTAGAGCGGGGAGTTTCTCCTGCTACTGCTGCTGCTTCTGGAGCTTCTGCGATCGCGTGCTCGGCCCCGCGCGCCGTCCTCGAAGGCTCGCTGGAGCGAAGCAGAACCCGCGGAGAGGTGGTCGCCGGTGAGGAGGGCAGCGAGGCATCCGCGATGACGGATTATCTTGCGTACTCCGACAACGGCCTCGCGCGCGGTGGTGAGGCAGACGGTGGTCTCGAAGGAGGAAATGAGTTCAGAGCGACTTCTTTGTCAGCTTCGCAGCAACAGCAGCAATCGGCCGCCGGCGGGGGAGCCATGGGGCAACAGCAGCAGCTCCGCCAGCGTTCATCCGGGTTGTCCGGAAGCGCTTCTGGGGGCGAATTCTACGCGCAACAACCTGCTCACGGTAAGCGATGATATGCTGTGCCCCTCCTGCTCCGCTTATCGCGCTGTCACAACGGGGCCACAGCTCTGTGCCAACGCGTTCATGGGATGTCTCATGTTCCCCGTAGCATAGAAAGAGGTCTCGGGTTCAGGGAATTGCCGCTTGTTATTTGACTTTTCGCCGTGTTTGATACTACTTCCAGTACTTCGTATATATTTATTTTTTGCATCGTTTTTTCTGATTTTTTTTCTTTCGATCGATGATTGCGCTCATGAAAAGAGCTGCTTGTTTTGGGATGACATCATGCAGTCAGCAGTAAGCTTCCGCGCCGGCGAGATGATCACAGCTTGCCGTTGTCATTGTCGTTTGTCTTAGAGCCGAGGTAGGCAAAGTGCGCGGGGCATGGCCTGTGTGTGTGGAGGAGCGCGCGCTCCCGCACAGGCTATTATACTTGCCGAGCGGTTGATATGATGCATCGCAGAGTTTTCCACTTCCTCACAAACCTAAACCAACCACACCTAATAAAAAGCCTGTCACGCATCATTGATTCTTTCCTCGCTTTCCCCTTCTTTTTTTGCTGTTTGGTTGACCTGATTTGATTAGCATATTATTTTCAGCATGGAATATAACGGAAGAGTCTCTTTTGACAAGTAAACGAAGTGGATCAAAAAAAGACAAATATCTACCTGCTGTGGTGCTTTGCTGCTGGTCGCTTGTGAGTATATTTTCCAGTCTAAAAGTAGCAAGAACCATCAATTCATTTTGTTCTCCGCGGCAGATCTTTCCCCGGACCTCGGCAGCAACGTATCCTGTTCTCAGAACGCATCATGGGACCCCGCCGGCCACAACCGATTCCCTCCCCTCTCGGGAGACAACGACACCACCACCATGCTCCGCCCCACCTTTCCTCTAGGGGTGGGCGTCGACAGCGGTGTCGTCACCCAGCAGAACGACACACCTCGTTACGGTTACGCTGCCGCGGCTTCTCTCGGTCTCATGCAGCGGACACAGAGGTCGGAGACTGCTGCTGCTTCTTCTGGTGCTTCGGCGGCGGCTGCTGTTTCGGCTTCGTACACGCAAGCTGTCAGGGGCGGCGGCGGCGGCGGCGGCGGCGGCGGCGCGCCATCAACCTCAGGTTACCTTGGGAACATCTCGGAGAAAAAATCGACCGGACGGGGCCTCAATAGCAATGTTCCAGCGACGTCACAGGCGCAGCAGATGCAGCAGCGGCGGCAGCAGCAGCAGCAGCGTCACCAGCTGCTCATCAGCAGCGCGGGAAACGGGAGGTCTCGGATGGATTTAAGCCACGAAGAACTTTTCTCACCGACGTCTGCTTCGCCGGCAGCGCCGGATATTCTGCGTCGGTGGGAGCCGGAAGGGTGGGGAGCGGACGGATTGGGCCGCAGACGCGGCGAAGGAACTTTTTTAGACGGCTTCGCTCTGCAGGGAGGAGGAGGAGGTGTAGGAGGCGAAGGGGCCTATTTGGCTCAGCAGCAGTCGCACCATCGCCGCCACAACTCCCCCTGCACTCAGGAGGCCAGCGTGGCGCCCGCCGCAGCAACAACTGCTGCCGCTGCAAGAGCAGGAGGAGGAGTTGGAGCAATGACCACTGCCGCCGTGAGCAACAACGGCATCAACCATAACAGTAACAACAGTGGCAACCGGTCGTCGTACGCATGGAACGCTAACCTGAACAGATCGACCCCTGGGCCTCCACCGCAGAAACAGCAGCAGCACCACCAGCAGCAGCATCAGCAGCGGGTACAGCAGCAGCAGAAGCAGCAGCAGCAGCAGGAGCTTCGTGGCCACCCGTACCAGCAACAGCAGCAGCTTCATCAGCATGCAGCAACTCACGACCGCGCTAGGTATGGACACCATGGGGGCGGAGCCAGCGGACGCAACCAGCGGCCGTCATCGCGCATCGGAAACGACCCGGCGACCAACTCCACCGGACGAGGGCTAGGGTCCGGCGCCCACCTTCGCAACGGCCTCGCTAACGGTAGACCGCACCACGGCTCGGCGACCATCCTCGCCTACCCGAGCGCAGATGTTTCGACACGGTCTCAAACCCCCGGTGCCATGCACGCGGCGCTGGGGCCCTCGTCCTCTTCCTCGTCCTCCTCTTCCACGTTCGAGTCGTCGGCTTCGTCCGGTTCGATGCACGCCCGCTCTCGCTCGGACGTCCGCTGCGACCGCGAGCGCATAGGGCTGGCCAAGACGAATGTCTCCGCGTCGAGCGCGATCGGTCAGGGGTTTCGCGGTGGCATTGGGGGCCATGGTCTCGCCGCGGGCTCTCGCCTTCACGGTGGCGGTGGCGGTGGTGGCGGTCGCCGTGAAATGTTCACCGGTAACGGTAACGGTAACGGTGGTGGTGACGGCGGTGGTAACGGTGACGGTGGTGGTGGCGGTAGTGGTGGCGGCATTCCCATGGGTTTTCGCAATGACCGGTCGCAGAACGAGGCTACGAGCTCGTCGATGGCAGGCTCCTCACGCCGCGGCAGTTTTTTCACCCGGCGCTCGTCACCGCTTTGCAACCAGCAAAACATTGACCTCCGCTCTTCTTACCTCTCGGACAGCGGCAGCTCTTTGATCGGCGGCGGCGGTGACGGCGGTGCTTGCCGTCTGGGCGCGATGGATGCTTCTTCCTCGGCTTCCGCTCTCGAAGCCCATCAAGGGGTCCCCGGCAAGCCGGCGTGTATCAACGCCGACATGTTTTCGCTGGCGTCGCCGCCTGAGCTCCGTGCCAGGAACGGTGCTGCTTCGATTCTTTCGGAGTCGATGGCCGCGATGGACCTTAACGCTTCCTCCTCCACGGACGCTAACGCTAATACGCACGGGCCAGTTAGCGGGGGGGACCACCAGCACATGACGACGGCGCTGCTTCCGTCGCCGCTACCACCGGCCACGCTCGCGCCGTTGGCGCCGCCGATGCCCAAGAACTCCGAGGAGTGGCTCCAGAACCTCGATCACACGAGGGTGGGCGGCAAGGGGAAGGATAAGAGCCCGGGGACCCCCCGCACGTCTCGGTCGAGCTCGATGTCGTCGCTTGCTTCTCCGTCGCGGCTGAGCGCCCTCGTGGGCGCGGGTGATCGGAGGAGTGTCTGTGGCCTTCGCTCTGAGGCGATGGTGGCGGGGGCGATGGGGCTGTGTCCGGCGCCTGATTGCCCGGGGGTGGGGGACTGTCTGCCCGGCGCGATGCCGGAGATGCTGGTGTACGAAGTCATGTTTAAGAGGGGGACGAGGACGTTTCTGCTGGGCGAGGCGCTCCGCGACGAGAATATGTCCTGCGGAGACTTCATCAAGGTGAGAAAAACGGAACGTGAGCCTCGTACAGTTAATTATTATTACCTGGTAGTTGGCTACATCATACCTGGTACGTCGGCAGCTGTGGTATACCTTGAAAAAAGTATCGACCATTAAAGTCATCGAACTCACAGCTGACGAGTGTGAAATAATTTCATGAAGTACCACGTAACACGCGATACGAACCTACGTTGTTTATTAATAAAGTGCCTGGCAACCCTTTTCCCACTCGAACGCTTGTCGTACAGTAATTACAAATAGTCTGTAACAGACTACCCTCTGGTACCTGATACCCGTGGTGTTTTTTTGAAGACGCTACGAAGGCTACAACCCTTTTACTTGGCGTTACGACTGCTTTCTGTACATGCTAAGAACATACCTGGTACTAAGTGCGTTACACTAAAACCAAGTAATTCCCCCAATAGGTGGGTGTAGTTAGGAAACGTCATGTTTTATACAGATTGAAAACGTCAGCTGTGAGTACGACCGATTCAATTCAGTTTTTTGTTTCGTGCAAATGTGTGCGTACATATCATAGTCAAAATATTATTTTCTCTCCGAATTTCTTTCCCGGGAAGTTACTCTGTCGCGTACGCTGAACTGTTGTTGTAGTTGTTTGGTTGTTGCGGGGTCTGGGTGGCGTTTGACGTGCCGCCTTTTGTGTGCGGTATATTGTAGTTTGCTGTCCGTGCACGGAGTGTTGCCACCAACAAAAATGTTGGTCGTCCAAGGGTCGTCGGTTTGTTGGTTGATATCATACAGCAGTTCCGGCTGTCTGACAAGAGACCGAGATACTGCCTGGTTGTAGGCTGGATTTCTGTGTTGAAAAAGGGTGCGTCCTTCATTAACTTCAGTTCAACAGCTGTTCAATTTCTTATTTCTCGTGTTTTTTAGGCTGAGTTTCTTTTGGGACTCATTCTCACGAGAAGTCCTGCTGTGCAGTACTAGCAGCCAGGTGCTTCATAAAGTCGTTCTGAACGGGTCAGTTGTGAGTTCGATAAATTTAGGGTCGATACTCATCTTTGCAAGCTGTGTGATCGATCATGTGTGTTCGTGATCATTTTGCTATGATGTAGTCTAATGTCTGTCTCGTGTTTGTGTGTGTTTATGGCAACATTGGCGCGAGACCGCGAGTATGTCTTGCGTGTGTGCCTGTGATCGATCGCACAGCTGTTGGTAAGGTTGTGCATAGTATATGCCAGGGTGTTTGTTCAGAAACATGAAAAATGCGCTTCAGCGAAAATGCTTTGATCGAAAATCATCATTTCGTGTGTGTTCGTGATCGCATATGTTGTATCTCGCCCTTTATGACGTCCTTTGTTCCTTCGATCGGAAGTATCGTTGCCTATTTTTTCCTTTCTCTGTTCCGCTTTTTCACTAGACCTATATGTTGATCTTTTGTTTCGAAGTACCCCGGCTGTCGGCATCTTGTGCAATGTTAGCAGAGCCGCGGTCGCATCTCCAAACTAGCTAGCTACACCTACGGTTCCGTTTCTTACGGTCTCCAGTCCTTCCTCCACGTGCTACTACTACATGTTATGAGTTTGAATAGGGCGGCATGTTTTTTTTCATGTCGATGTGTTTTCGCATTGATTATGCGAGTTAATGTGAGAACAACATGCGTTGTGTGTTTTCAATATGTGTTTCCCTCTCTGCAGACCTCTTGTTTCCTTCTGGATATGACGCGGAAGAGCTTTTCATGTACTGTTTCGCTTGTGAAACCCGAATCTCCCCGCCACCGACACCGTCCCGCCCACCGCAGCCGCCCGCCGGCCCAACCCAACCCAACCCTGCCGCATCGTACTGTAGCCTAAAAACTAACCCGACTTAGTGGAATCCAACCCTTGAATCTCATCCAACCCGACCCAACCGAAACCAACATTGCCCAATGCACCGCATTCTAAACTGAACTTGAACCCGCCCCAATGCAATCCTACCCAACCCACCGCCTCGTAAACTAACTAAACTTAAACCTATTCTATCTCACCGCTTGTTCAACAAATAAACTTGGATCAACTCAACCAACCCAAACCACCGCTTTTTTATAGGCCAGTACTTTATCCTTCCTAAATCCAACTCAATCCAAACCAACCCCAGCGCTTTTTTTCTAAGCTAAAGTTAAGCCCACCAACCATCCCATCCCGTCTCAACCCAACCCAACTTAACGAACACTTAGCTTCTTGCTACCGGTAAGCCAACGCTAACCCCAACCCAACCCAACCCAACCCAACCCAACCCAACCCAACCCAACCCAACCCAACCCAACCCAACTCAAACCAAACAAAATCCAACCCAACCCAACTCAACCCACTGCCCCCTAAAACTTAATTGTCCGCTATACAAGGTCGAGGCCGACCGTGGGGAGGACCTAGGTACCGTCCACAATAGCCTTCCACTGTCCGAGTACCTGCATGCCCTCTACAAGGAAAAGCAGGCTAAAGCCGCCAAGATTGCTGAAAACGGTGGCGGTGGGGGTGGCGGTGGGGGTGAGAACGGAGCTTCGCAAGGGAAAAAGAAGCGGAACAAGGCGAAGAAGCGCGAGGTGAGGGGCTATATGGACGGGGAGGGGGTTGATGTTTTTGTTATCACATTAACTCGCATAATCAAGTCCGTGTGGACAGGCTCCAGTAATTCTGAAGTGGAAGAATACACCCAGGGAAAAACACAAGTAAGCCAGAAGCGATACACGCATGTATCATAGCTGAAGCAATTCGTGCATCCACCAACTAATATAAACAAATGAAATCGGAAGTCAGCCTGCGAACGTGTCAGGCCCATACTGGAACACACGTTTCAAGTCTCGCAATCGGCGATATAGGGGAGGGGGAGGGGGGGGGGGGAGGGGCGTACTCATTTGTTGCTTGCCTTGGTCATGTGACCGTTGACCACACATCCCTTTCGAAACGGAGCACCGTTCCTACTACTACTAGAGATACCTCCAACTTTTTTTTCTTTTTTTTTTTAATCCTCCGGCGGATGGGGAAAAATAAAGCTTTAGCTCACCACACTTCCACGTATTTTCATACGCGTCGTGTGTCGATTTAACTCAGTTGCTTTCGCAGCCCAACGCTAGCTGGCGCACCCTTCGGGTCCCATTGTAGGTATAGCGTAAGCTGTCCCTATCAGTGGTCTTCGTTACAACCCCGGCAGCGCAAGCTGATACCTCCAACATTTGGGCGCTCATTACGCTTCTTCCATATACTACATAGAAGCTGTTTGCTTATCCTATCCCCGTCCTGTTTCGCCGTCTGCGGCCACCATCTATCTCCTAGGATGGCGATCGTTTCTCGCTGTTCTCTAGTCTACCAAACTCTTCCATGTCACATACGTTTATTTTCTTCATCTTCTGTAACGGGAAGGGGGGGGGGGGGGATTCATTTGTTGCTTGCCTTAGTCATTTAAACATTGGCCACGCATCTCTTTCGAGACAGAGCACCGTTCCTGCTCCTATAACGCAGTAAGACTTGCATAGTTCAGCTGTCGTTCGGAACTGGTGCAGCAGGGTACCGTATAGGTCCCCCAGTAAGGGCGTTGTGCCAGAGCAAACAGTGTGACCACCGTATGGAGGGAAGCCGCATTATTCACTCGAGGCTATGAAGGCAATTCCTCAGTAGTACCTAGCGATTTTGAGCACCGCCTTATGTCGGGACACCGCCTTACCTTATAGAGGGAAGCCGCATTATTCACTCGAGGCTATGAAGGCAATTCCTCAGTAGTACCTACGATTTTGACCGCCGCCTTATATCGGGACACCGCCTTACCTTATAGAGGGAAGCCGCATTGTTCACTCGAGGCTATGACGGCAATTCCTCAGTGGTACCTAGCGATTTTGACCGCCGCCTTATATCGGGACACCGCCTTACCAGGTATATAGGGATACCGCCTTACCAGGTATATAGGGACACCGCCTTATTGGGGGACCTTTTCTGCTGTATTTGTAACTGTCGTCAACTTGTGTGCGTTTGTGGTTGATGGGCGCCTCGGGCAACTCGAAAGGGTTTTCTCTGTTTTTTTCAAGGCTCTTTTCATTGGTCGGATCGCTTCTCGCGGGTCGGACCCGTGTCAGGGTGACCCGACCAGACCCGTGGGAATTGAGTACCTCCTGAATCGACCCGTGATATTTTAGAACACCTCCCGACACGACCCGACACGACCCGACACGACCCGACCCGACACACTGACGTTCTGGTCTAACTCCAAGTGTTTTGTCCCCATGTTGAGAGTGCGGAGCTAAAAGGGCTTAAACCCTTCTGATCCGACCCTCGGCCTGGGTAGTGACCCGTGAAAAGCATTGTTTTTTTGTGGAGGGGGGCGCGATTAACGCCTTTGCATCTGGAACCCCTGACCCTTTTTGGGGACAAATTTGCTTGAAGTTAGTAAAGGGAGAGATTTGGGGGCTGCTCTAAAGGGGTTAAAAGTTAGAAACTCCGTATATACAACATTCGCTTGTGAGTAATACGGGAAGGATCTTCTCTCTACGGAAGGATGCTTGCCTAGCTTTTTTTTGTCTAGAGTTTGTTTTGGCCGTATCGCGGTGGGCCTACTGTAGCTGCGCTTGCCTCCGTCCACCGGAAAGGGGCGCGCGGAGAAACGTCGGCTGCCGAGCTGCATATGGGCTTGGGGTGGAGGCGGTACTGGTGGGCGGGATGACTTGCCTGGCGCAGATGTATTGGCAAGCATCTTGCATTTTCGTTTTAGCCTTTTTTTTTCTTGGAGCGCACTTGTTGCTGTTTTTACTTCGGTGCTTTGTAACGGCTATTTTATGTTTTTTTTCACCTGCTCCCGGTTTGTTGTTTTGTGGCTGTATCCTTAATATTTTGTGTATACCCTCAGGTAGCTGGCTTCGCTGCTGTGAGGTTTTTACAGCTGTTTCGAATGTGTTGTTTTGCAGCTACTTGATGCTTTTTATATAAAATTATGGGAAATACGGCAGCTGTGAGTTCGACAAACATAGGGTCGAAACTCGTCTTTGCAAGCTGCATGATACACCGGCGGCTCGTTTCTGCGTATGTATTAATCGTTTTAATTGATATGACCCCTGTGGATGTTGCCAGGGTGAACGTTTCAACAACAAAAAATAATCAATAATAATAATAATGGTCGTGTGGATACCATATCCCCGGTACCAACACGCCCGCTGTATCTGTCGAAACCTCTGTCGAAAACCCCAAGCCCCATCATCGTTCCGGCAGCTGTTCCTGGGGAACATTCAGGAGATTGGCTCATCCTTGTCTCGCCTTTTAGACTTCCACTGCAGATTCGTGGAAGATTCTGGTGGCTTGTCCTTGGCTTGAGCTATGAAGCTACAGCTGTGCGCGTCCTCGCACCCTGTGTCACTTCTCATCTGCCCCGGCGCTTCTGCCCTTCGCCCTGTCTCTGAGCCTTATCATCTCCTTTAGTTCGTCCAACTGCGCCGTCATAGTTCAGCAGTTAGAACACTCCTGTGTCCTGGAGAGACGAGGGATGACGACCCTCTGGCGTGTACGGTAGCATCTTTACTGGCGTCGACGGCAATAGACTAGCATCTTTAGTAGGCATGGTAGGTACCTTGCTTTCTTCCATAGGGAGTAAGTTGTTACGATTCATCATTGTTAATGGCAACATTTCAGTAGATGTATACATTGTACAGCATTTTTCTGACTCGACTGCATCCAATTTTGTTGCGTAGGGTTTCCACCTTGGTATTTTTACACCTGCTTTACACTTTGATGTCGTGTAACTGTGTCCGTTAGATGTATTATAATTAAATCAACTTTGACGCTTAGTAGCTGCTGCCGCCGGTAATGGCTGCCTTCGCTGTGATGTGTTGTACGAGGTATTCCAGCCTCAAACGCGTTGTGGCTTTGAGCATTCGCGCCAATTTTCTAGACCTGGTATGCTGTACTCGTTCTTCTAAGGAATCAGCAGTGTAGAATTAGAGAAGAGCAGTCGGTCAACATCTCCATCACGTCGACATGGCTTTTATTTATTTATTTGTTACTCCCTAGACTATGTATCCTCGAGTTGAGCAAGTCTGACCGCTGAGCTAAACGGAAACAATCTCGCTGCATAAGGAAAGACGGGGCGAATACCGCAGGATTACGAAGGGACACGATGAGCTGGCACTATAGCACCCCAGCTCCACGTCTTGTCATTGGGGCCTGTGGTCGAAGCGTGGTGATATAGAGGTAGCACCTTTTCACAGTAGCAGATTTGTTTTTGAGCGACGGACCTCGTCATTTTATCTAAAAACGAATCTTGATCTTGTTTTTTCTCCAGATCTTCCCTTTCCTACGTAGTGAAGTCAACTTCCCTCGCGGACAGCTCAACACCGGCCATTCTATCGAAAATAAATGTTCGTTGTTCCAGGGCTTCCCAGCGAACGTAGCCTACCAATATCGGAATACCTTGTGTGCCATGGGTTGCGGTTGTATGCTTGCCCAATGGGATTGTTGGTCGGGCTGTATAAATGGGTCATTTTTCGCCTGTTTTTGTCACGGGTCGTGATCGGACCCTCGGGCATCTCGGGGGTCGAGTCGAGTCGGGTCGGGTCGGGAGGTGTTTTAAATCTCACGGGTTGGGCCGGCTCGGGTCAGAGAAGGTGTTCACACACCTCACTGGTCTGGCCGGGTCACCATGTGGCCCTACCCGACCATGCGAGAAATGAATCGATCCGTGAACCGTGAAAAGCCCTGTTTTTTTTCTCAAGCGTCAATTTTTTTTCGAGTCAGGTGTCGTAGGTACACGAGATCCTCAAGAGGGGAGGCCCAGAGGGGGGAAAAAAAACTTGTGCACTCCCTACCTATGTATGCCGTACGTAGCAAGCGCCGGTGAATCGATCCTTGAAAAGCCCTGTTTTTTTTCTCAAGCGTCATTTTTTTTTTCGAGTGAGGTATGGTTGGTACACGAAATTCTCAAGCGGGGAGGCTCAGAGGGTGGGAAAAAAAAAAAACTTGTGAACCCCTACCTATGTATACCGTACGTAGCAAGCGCCGGTTGTGCCAGGTGGTGCCGATCTCTTTTTGGGGGTTGTGCCAGGTTTTGCCGTTGTTGGGGTTGTGTCAGGTTGTGCCAGGTTGTGCCGATTTCTTTTGGGTTTGTGCCAGGTCTTGCCGGGTTTTGGGGGGCTGTGCCAGGTTCTGCCGTTTTGTGGGTTGTGTCAGGTTGTGCCAGGTTGTGCCGATTTCTGTTGGGTTTGTGCCAGGTCTTGCCGGGTCTTGTGGGGTTGTGCCAGGTCTTGCCAAGTTTTTTGGGGGTTGTGCCAGGTTGTGCCGATCTTTTTGGGTGGGGTCATGTGGTATAAGCGAAGCTTGTTCTTGTAGACGGATACTAAAATGCCGATTCGATTTTGGCTGGTGGTTCATTTTGCGCCTTCTGGGCTGTATAGGATAGAACTTCATTTTTTTTTTAATAATGATGCTGGGCCATTCGCTCTTATTGAGGCCTATTAATATTAATAATAGTGTAATCCCAGGGAGATGACTAATAGTAGCCTATGCTCAAAGGCTGCTCAAGGTTGCACGCACATTGGAGATATCAGATCCCCATGGAACATGGATGAGGAACATGATTGATAGATGATACCGGTAGCTAAAATGAAAATATGTGGGGACGGGTAATAGGAAGTGGTGGGCAGAGGGTCATGGGTCATGGGAGAGGTACCACTGTTCGGAAGGATATTCGATTTGTATGGGAACGGCCACCACCACCAACAACAACAGCCACAACAACAAATCCGAGAGCCGTTATACTGAAGTTTTTGCAAAACGCACCCTCTCCCACATAGATACCCAGCCTGGGTCCGTATTCCGTTTCTTAGTACCATATATCATGAGGTATAATTTACTAGCAGGGCTTTTCACAAGTCGGATCACTTCTCGCGGGTCGGATGGAGTCAAAGTGACCTGACCTGACCGGACCCGACCCGCACCGACCCGCACCGACCCAACCCGAACCGAAACGACCCGACCCGACCCGACCCGCACCGACCCAACCCGCACCGAAACGACCCGGCCCGACCCGACCCGACCCGTGAGATTTGAAAACCTGCTGACCCGGCCTGATCCGACGCGTGCGGCTTTGAACACGTTCTGATGCGACCCAACTCGACCTGCGAGTTTTTTAAAAACATTCTCACCCGACACGCGGATCAACTGCCATGGCCTGTAGTGTAGTGTGTGTTGTTTGCCACTATTAATACTATTAATACTAATATATTTATTGTTTTGCATAAACTGCGCGGTTTTGTTTTTTTTGCTTGAATACGCGGTTTTTTTTTTTTGGTTGAAGTGCGCACGGTTTTGGTGTTTGCTTACTTAACGTATTCGTACGTACACGATTTTTATTTTTGCTCAAAATACACTCTTTTGGTGTGTGCGTACAAACATGGTTTTGTTTTTCTTTGTAGTATACTCAGTATATTAATACCATGTTTTTGTTTTTTTGGCTATGGTGTAATGCGCGATGTTGTTTTTTGCTTAAATCTCACGGTTTTGTTTCACGTTTTGAAAGAACGCACAGCTGACGTATTTGAAATGTATGTATTTTACATGATACCACGGGTTTGTTTTTTACTTGAATCTCACGGTCTTGTTTCACTCTTTGAAATAGAAAAAAAGCGCTCACAGCTGACGTATTCGACGTAGTTTTTATAAAATTCCACGGTTTTTTTGTTTCTTGCTTAAAAATACGCGGTCTTGTTTTTTTGGTTCAACGCGATTGATACAGGGGGACGGAACGAACGCGTCGAACCAGCGGCAGCAGCAACCGAAGAAGGAGGAGGAACATCGCGTCCAGTGTCCGGTGAATTCCATGATGAAGGTGCTCCGCCCGGCCACCGCAAATGAGCTCGACTATCTGCCGCGAAAGGTGCGTGTTCGAATGGTCGGAGTAACAAGCTGACGTATGACGTTAACTGCAACCTAATATATGAACTCGTTAGGCAAGGGGGTGGAACCATGGGCGATGACAGCCAGAAAATTGGACTATATTTCTCACCCATTTTGGTGCGTTATTAACAGGGCTTGTTTCACGGGTCAGGTGGAGTCAGGATAACCCGTTCCGATCCGCGAGATTTGAAATCCTCCTAACCTGACCCCGCCCGACCTGACCCGACCCGACCCGACCCGACCCGACCTGACCCGTACCGTGATATTTCAAGCACCTCTTGACCCGACCCCACTCAACCGGCGAGATTGTTTTATATCCTCTTTGACATGATCCGCGGGTCGGGTCGCGACCCGTGCCTGTGAAGAACCCTGCATTTTTATTACTGTCGCGTGTGGCCCGTATACTACATTTGTAGGGGTGGGTGGAATGCTACTTCAATACAATAGACGGGCGCGATGGCGGAAAAGAGTTTTACTTTTTCTTTCTTGTGTGGCATTATTGGTGTGTATTTGTCCTTGACATGGTGCGCGGTAGATGGTGTTGTTGCCGGCGGCGGCGGCGGCGGCGGGGAGGGCTACAAAAAAAAACAGTGGCAGAAACATGACGGCAACGGCAACAAATAAGTAGCCGGTGGAACAGGAATAGGTGCAGTAGGTTCTGGTCCTACCGACCGTACATGAGCAGCAGTAACCTGCATGGTGGAGACCCGATATAAGAGCAACCCCGTGGCACGCCAAAACAAGCGCTCTTAATTACACGTTGCGCGTGTTTATCTGCAGCAGGCAATGTATACTAGTATACCAGTATAACTTTTTTGGGTGTATAGGCGGGGTATGCCGATTTGATTAGCTTCGAACTCCTAAAATTTTCCTCGTCTAAGCCAAGTGTTTTGTCCATATGTCGGGAGTGCGGCGCTAACAGGGTTAAGTTGTGGATGCTCTTATGTAAAACATGGTGCTGTGGATATACAGAAGCAGCAGAGTAGCAAGGTCACAAGAGTGGCAAAGTCTGCAGCAGGTGGGGGGGGGGGGAACATTGTGCTCGGTGCATGTACATATGGCAGCAATGGAGTATATAGCAAGGTCACCGAGTAGCAGCTTCTGCAGCAGGTGTCACAGAGTAGCTAAATATCAGCGGCAGGTTGGGGAGGGGGGGGGCGTGGTGCTGTGGGTATATAACCAACAGTAAAGTAGCGAAGTCAGAGTAGCAAGGTCTGTAGCAGGTTGGGAGGAGAAATTAATTGTGCTGTGGATATATTGCAGCTGCAGAGTAGCAAAGTCACAACTTTGCAAGGGCGGCAGCATGCGGGGCGGGGGGGAACATGGTGCGGTGGGTTTACAACAACAGTAGAATAACTACAGCAGGTGTGGGAAGGAAACATATTTTTGAAGTTATTGCGCGCATTCCGCTACGCGTGGTTGAAATATCACGCCCGACTGCTGACAGCGTGTTACGCAGTATACCATCGCGAAACACAAAACAAAGAAGAAGCCGGTCATCGATAAGCCATCGTGTCTCTTGCTCTTGCACCAATCACTCACCTACCGCTCGCTGCTCGATGGTTGGGTCTTTTATCAGCGAGCGGGGTAGCCGTCGCCGATTTCTCTTTTTTTTCCCCACCGCACGCGCCCCCCTCTGCTCGAGGATCGACTCTTTGTATTCAGCAGGCGGGGGTAGCATTCCGCGATTGTCTTCTTTTTTTATCCCATCTCTCTCTTTCCCTCCCGTCTTGTCTTGTTTTGCTCTTTCATTTGTTTTATGGGACGCCATTGTCGAGCTGTTAGACTGTATTCAGTCAGCTTTGGCAAGTGATTGGCGTAGGGTAGGTAGTCTAGTTTAACAGGCCATCCGTTCCATCCACTCACACAGAACAAAATATTGTGATACAAAGTATGTAGGACTGTAGCTTGGATTAACCGTTTTGCCACCGCACGCTTATTGTTTCGGACTAAAGTGCTTTGACTTTTTGTGGGAGTATGAGCTTCGCAGTAGTAAAGACAGGTACAGAGGGATTAAGTTTACATCGTTGAGGGTTTTTGTTTTTTTTCTTGTCGTCCGTTTATCAAGCAGTCCGCTGAAACGATGATCCCTCACAAATTCCAAGTAGTTTATTCCCAAAACGTGGGTGGGGTTCTGAAGGGGACTGACTCAGTAGTCTTACCGGGTTGTCCGTTCTCGCTATCAGCAAGGACAATCTTCTCATTCGATATTGAGCCTTTGGGTATTTGATTATATCTAGTATGCAGACCTAAAAGCGACGAGCGCAATGGAATCGGGTGAAGCTTCTGGGGAAGAAAGCCTGAGGCAATCCGAGCATCGTCATGCCTCACGCTTGCTTGCACACAGCTATCATGGCTTCCTGTGCTGCAGTTCGAACGCGTCTCGTACACCGACCAGCCTCTCGGGGTGGAATGCCTCATGTGACCGATGCTGTAGTGGGCAGTTTTTTCGTCAATTGTTGCGTTTGAGAAAACCTCAAGTGGGTCGAGTAGCTTTTATTTTACTCTTTGTTGCTCCCTTTCTGCGGTATACGGGTGTAATCCAACGGCTGACTAGGTGGTCTTGACTGGTTGGTGTTCCCTTTCGCACTATTTGGAAGAAAACGAAAAACACGGGGCTGCAGCTGGGACACCTTTTCAGTTGCTATGTCGTTCGTGTGCTCTTGTTGTTTTCTTTGTCATCCTCTTCGCTTGTCGAATGTAGTCTTGACAGGTTATCGTTTTGCACCAATATATGGCAATTCAGGTGGGATGATACCTTGTTGTCGCTTACTACTACACAGTAGTAGTAGCATTCTCTAGCTAGGATATCCAATGGTCAAAGCTGACTGAGAAATCTAAACAGGCTTATCTATCCCTTCCCCACCAATAACAACAAATGCATGCGGCTGCAGCTGCACCTGTTTTTTTTCTCACATGCTAACGCTTATTGTGCTCTTTGGTTGGTTGGCTTTGGTTCGTGTGGCGAATGTTTTCATTCGTCAGTTTTATTTCGTATTTTCTTTGGCCCCTTTCGAACTGCACGACAAGGTTATTATTATTAACATTCTGGTGCTCTTTGTTGTTTTCTATTTCGTCCTCTTTGTCGCGCGACCCCGCCACCGATCGTGGGCCGTCATTTGCTTTGTCGTGGGTGGGTTGGTTGGTTGGGACAGGCCGCAGAGGAGGCAGAGATCCTCGTCGTCGCCGGAGGCAAAGCCCAAAGCCGCAACCTCCCGATGCAGATCGTGGACGTCGAGTACCAGTTCGACAAGCACAAGCTCACGCTTTTCTTCGAGGCTGAGAGGTGAGAGAGAAAAGCCTGTACGGTGGATGATTGCTATTGTTGGCCAACCGTCCTCCCGCGAGAAGAAAATACAAGACTTCATAGACGCGCTTACTTTTGTGGACCATACAGGGGTGGTTGCTCCCTGGCAGTAGCGACAGCGAGCATCGCACGTGTGCTACGATAGAGAATTGCAATCGAGGTAAATCGACACGCGACGTGTATGAAAGTACGTGAAAGTGTGGTGAGCGTAACCTATTTGGAACCCAAAAATGTCTCACTGTACTAATTTCAAGTAAAATCGTAAAAAAAAGGGGTGTCCAGTTGTAAAGGCGTTAACATGTATTTTTCCCCGTCCGCCGGAGGATTAAAAAATGAATAAATAAATAAAGTGGCGAGATAGCCCTTTTTTTTGTGCTTTTTTTTTTTCTTTTGGTCTGGATGATGGGCCTCCTTAACCCTAAGATTCGTCGGAAAATGCTATTTTTTTCATGGTTGGTGCATATGTAATGTAGCTTGGAACTTCACGTATACTTGGAAAGTGGTGTTTGTGGAGGCGCGGAAGGGATTCTGATATGACAGACGAATTTGGTCGATCGTTTCGAGAGACGAAAAAATTACCATGGCCAGAGAGCAAGGACGTAAGAGCTGTCGCGCTTGCCAGAGACGGTCGCCTGGGGCACAGGGGGAGGGAGAGCGCGTAGCACCCCGTAGAGGATTGAAAGGAGTCAAGAAGCCTACCCATGAGAGTTGATATCTTTTTCTTCTGAATGATGCGGCATTTAACGCCTTTACAACTGAAAACCCGTTTTTGGGGACAAAATACTTGGGAAATAGTATAGAGAAGGGTTTCGGGGTCCGAAAGACCCAAAAATCGTCGGGATTTGCCGTTCTTGTCCGTGTTTGGTGTGCGTATGTTAATCTCCTGCTATCCCCATCAACCATTGTATGTACGTACTATTATTGTCCGGCTTTTTTTTTTTTTTTTTTATCCTCCGGCGGATGGGGAAAAATAAAGCTTTAGCTCACCACACTTCCGCGTATTTTCATACGCGTCGTGTCACCACACTTCCGCGTATTTTCATACGCGTCGTGTGTCGATTTAACTCAGTTGCTTTCGCAGCCCAGCGCTAGCTGGCGCACCCTTCGAGTCCCATTGTAGGTACAGCGTGAGCCGTCCCTATCAGTATTATTGTCCGGCGTTTATTTTGTGCATCTATATGCATATGTTTTGCGCAGCAGCGTTTCGTTCTCCCGTTGTAGTTTCGCGTTCTTTACCTCGGTTTTTGCTGAACCTGCATGGCATGTTGATATGGTGATCGTTTTTGTGCCAGGTTCAGTTTTCGTCTCAATTAGTCGTGGTACAGACACTGTTACAGTCACGTGCTGCTGCATGTTGCTTTTTATCTCTTATCAATCGTGCAAAATAATATGATACCATAGTCCATATTTAATGTAAAAATAAAGAACACTCCAGCTGTGAGATCGAATATTTTGTCGAAACTCATCTTTGCAAGCTGTGTGTGATACTCCGATCGCGCGTATTACGGGTTGTGTGTCCTCGCTAAGGATATAGGTCGGCGACTCCCCTTGCAACTACAGTGTAGCTATCAGGGTCGACAGGGTGATGTTAGTCAGTCTGTGCGCAGAAACTATAAAACCTGTTTCTGAGGGGGACAAAATCTGACAGCTGTGGAAGGAAATGCATCAGTTTATCAAGTGAATCCTGTAAGTCGAATAACCAGTGAGGGGAGGGCGGAGTTTTTAAGGACGTGGGGGCCTGGTTTTGATCAAGAGGGAGCGGGGGGGGGGGGGGGAGGGGGGCCGGGGCGGGGGGGGCAGCTCAATTTGTGCGTGTAAGCTATAAATCCTTTTAAGGGGATAAATCTGACGATTTTGGATAAATGCACCAGTTTATCATGGGCGGGGCGGGGGGCGGGACGGGCGGGGCAGCTCAATCTGTGCGTGGAATCTATACATCCTTTAAGGGGATGAATGTGACATATCGTATATATATGATTATCTTACACCGTTTTTCCTGTCTTTTCTCGGCGGGTGGTTGCCTTTGGTGGGGTGATGTCTTGAAAGTACGGCGGTATATATATATATATATTCAGGTATAAACAAGGAAGACACTATTAATAGACCCGTAGCGAGCACAACAGCAGTAGTAGTAATAACATCACAATATCCGCGGGGAATTATACGTCTTGAACTCACGCTTATCGCCTTTACAACTGGAAACCCGTTTTTCGAGACAAACTTACTTGGATTTAGAATAGGGACGGGTTCAGGGCTCTAATGAGGTTAATGCGGGTAAGATGCAGCTTTGCGGGATATATGTATTAAGATGCAAACAAGGAAGATCCTGGGATCATGGCGATCACAACAGCAATAAAAATCACAACACACACCGAGAAATACATGTAGAAATCTTGAACTTATCTGGATAAGATGAGGCTTTACGGCATACCAAGGTACCAGTTATTTATTTATGCATAATACATATTCAGATATTCAGATCTAAAAAAGGAAGATACTACAGCAGTAGGATCATGGCGATCACAACAGCAGTAACACAAGTCAAAACGGCAGCATCCACCGGGAAACATATCTAGTAATTATTTGTGGAATGCACAACGAGTCCTAGAACACGCCCTCTTGACCTACTCGACGAAAATGGCAAAAACGAGAACGAACGGCCAAGGGTGATGTGTTCGTTTCTACGTTCTCCATAGGATTCCATTCCCCCCGCCGGTCCCGTAATAGTATATGCCAGGTACGAAAAAAGGGCAAGATTCGGCTTTTTTATAGCGGCGTTGAAGAAAATACGGCTGGCGCGGCAGCGATGACAACAACACTCACCACCCGGAAAATACCCGAGAATTTACGAACCTTTTACGTATTTCCCGTCACTTTGTACACGTGGAGAAGATGCGGCTGCTTACTACGTAGGAATCTGGAATTTCTATATTCTAAAAAGTGGACAAGATCATGCGGCTTGATGAAAGCAAGCCGCTGCGAAGGAAATACGCAACGGAAATACGGCTGGAGCGGTAGCGATCCACGAAGAACGCCAACATCCACCCACCACCTCGAAAATATTTATTGAAATCTTGCAATCTTATCTTACCGCCGCTTAGTATTAATAAGAATGCCATACAGTTGGTATTCCTCGGCTCCAGAGTGACTGGAGCCTGTCCTGTGACCACGGACTTGATATGCGAGTTAATGTGAGAACAACAACAGTGCAAGTAAGTGGATAAGATGCGGCTTTTCAGAAGCCGCATCGAACGAAATACGGCTGCTACTAATGTTGTTGTTGTTGTTGTTGGTGTTGGTGTTGGTGTTGGTGTTGTTGTTCTCACATTAACTCGCATATCAAGTCCGTGGTCACAGGACAGGCTCCAGTCACTCTGGAGCTGAGGAATACCCCAGGGAAAAAACACAAACGAACCAAAGGTGGTACACGCATATATCACAGCTGACGCACTTCATGCCTCCTCCAGAAACATATAAAAAAGTGAAATCGGAAGTCAGCTAACGATGTGCCAGTCCCATACTGGTGCATACGTCTCACTGCTCGCGCCTGAAAAACCGACTGTACCGCTTGCCACCCAGAAAAGACAACCACGCACATAATTACACGTAGTACCTATTGTTGATGTATATCAATATGATAGTAATGGCCGGTGTCCCCTTGGTGTCCTCGGTGGTTCAGTAGTAGGCCGCGTAACTATTGAGTGAGGTCGAGGTCGTAGGTTCGAGCACCGCCACAACGGACTCTGACGCGTGCTAAGATACGATGGAAATATAGTCCAGCACTTTTTGGCATTTTTGTTTCTGAATAACGGGCCTCCTCCTTAACCCCTTTAGAGCCCCCTAGTCCCTCCCTATACTAACTTCAAGTAAATTTGTCCACTAAAAGGGGTTCCAGTAGTGAAGGAGCCCCCAAATCCCTCCATATACTAACTTCAAGTAAATTTGTCCCCCAAAAAGGGGTTCCAGTAGTGAAGGGAGCCCCCAAATCTCTCCCTATACTAACTTCAAGTTAATTTGTCCCCCAAAAGAGGTTCCACCCCAGTAGTTAAGGAGCCCCAAATCCCTCCCTACACTAACTTCAAGTAAAATTGTCCCCAAAACGTGTTCCAGTTGTGAAGGCGTTAACGCAAAATCGTCGGAATGTCGTTGCCGTTTCACAATCCGACCGTTTCGCAAACCTAGGCCATACCACATTTCTTTGGTCGTCGGGTCGCGCGTTCATTTCAGTTTAGTTAAAATCGTTTCCATTTTCGGCGAGGTTTAACGCTTTTACAACTGGAAACCCGTTTTGGGGACAAAATTAGTTGAAATTAGTACGGGGAGGAGGTTGGGGGCTCTTCCAGCGAGGCGTATGTATGCGTGTCCTCTTTCGTGCAAATTGACATGCCGAAAGAACGAGAGCGCGAGTTGGCGAAACTCGATGTAAATCGACGAGTGAGCATAAAAAACTGAAAAGTGTGAATGCTGAACCGTATGCGCGAAAATGAATGACAGCGCTTATGGGGGGGGGCGGGGGGGAAGACACCACCTGCGTCCACCTGCGTCCAGAAGGTCTCTTACTTACGAGTTGATTGAGCTGGAACGAAAAAAAAAGTGATGTTTAAAGAAATAGAAATATTCCACGATGGTAAACGTATCTATATGGTAAAATGGCGACTACAAGTACTACCTGGTGCCAGGTGTTTTGTATTATTTGCAACAACGCCCTTTAGAATTACCCCGACGTTTTGAGGACACAATGATGCAACAGCAGTGATATTTACGGCAGTAATAGAGCGTAGCAGGTGCCATTTACCGCCAGGTACTCGATGCAATTAATGGTTGAGACACACTGACGGCCGTACGAGACCGGAGGGGGTGTAACCATAATGACTCCAACCCTAACCCATACGAAATGCCGATCGAAGTGCCTCCTCATGACATCGCTGGGGTAACATGGTTAGAAATGAAAAAATAATGCAGAATGTGTAACACGGACGAGACCGAGGGAATTATCTGTTTTGCATGAATTGGTTGGTTGGATGGTTGGGTTTGTTTGGGCTAGGAAAAGGGTGTGTGTCCTTTTTCAACCATGCTAGCTAACCCTGAGCCTAAGCCTGAGGGTACCTTACCGCTTTTGCGATAACATGGTTGACATACTATTTTCTCGAATAAGTGGTAAGCTGTGCTGGTCACACGTGTGTCTCCCCTTCTCCCCCCCCGGTACGATCCTTTTTACATTTAGTATTTTTATCGCGCGCTGCTGTGTGGAGGGTTCAGAATCCGCACTTTTCAGCTGTTTATGCTCCTCGTCGATTTGCAGCGAATTTCGTTATCGACCGTCTACTACTGCTACCCATCATGAGCGATGCGGGTTTCTGGATGTAAGCAGCAGCAGCAAGGAAAAAAAACAGACCCCTTCCTTGTGCAGTAAGAGCTTACCACTTTTTCGAGAAAATGGTTGACGCACACTGTCTGTGTACGAGACGAAGGGGGTTTCACCGTACAATGGTTGTTGCGCTTCATTGGGTTAGGGCTATAGGGTATATGTAATTGACAGAGTATGTCAACCATGCTGTCGAAAAAGCGGTAAGGTACCCTCACCCACCTTCTTGTGAGAGGGGATCAATCTCTTCTTCTTTTCGTGATGAAACGGTTGATTTTGACCGCGGAGCAACATCACCCACCTTAGTGGGGCGGGGGGAGGAGGGCCCGCTGTGTGTTCACCTATAGCTCCACTGCTGTCCACAGCCCGGCCCGGATCGGCTTTCCATCTGGAAGCGCGAGGACACTCAATGGGATGAAGAAAAATATATCAATGAAAAATCACACATCCATCCACCAACGACTCACACAAACAACTTTACGGCGAATGCTGATATCCTGCTGTTCCTTGCTAATATTAATATTTTAAACCAGTAGGAGGAGTGCGGACGAACGTCGTAGCAGTACAGCGGTACGTGGAATTGTAGCTCGGGTATTAATAGTACGTGTCTTACACTTACTCAGCGTCCGGGGATGCCTCGGGGCTGCTGCCTCGTGTGATGATGCGTCACAGAAGTTTTTAAAACCACCTTGTTGACCCTCGTGCTAGCTACGTACCTGGCAGCATAAAGAGGAGTCACCGACCTACATTTATTTTGGTGTTGGACGTACGTATGATGCTTTCCTTCTGAAATACCCCAAAAGTTAATTTAACGCCTCTTGACACATCGAAACCCTTCCATACACTAATTCCAAGCAATTTGTACCCCAAGACGGGTTTGCAGTTGGAAAGGCCGTTTGTTATGTACTCCTTTTTTTTTACTGCTCCATGCCATCGCCCAACATTAAGTGCAAGTGTTTTGTCCCCGAAATGTCGGTGCGTTTGTAAAGGGGTTATATCCCCTTCAGACCCCCAAAACCCCTCTATAATACAGCAGTACTAGGATCAAGCAATTTGTCCCCTAAAACGGGCTTCCAGCGGTCAAGGCGTCTTGTTACCCCCCCAAAAAGCTCCCTGTACTCGTATTATCAAGCAATTTGCCCCCGAGAACGGTTTTCCAGTCGTAAAGGCGTCTTGTGATCCCCCTCAGCCCCCCCCAAACCCTTCCCTATACTAGTATCATGCAGTGTCCCCAAAACAGGTTTCCAGTGGTAAAGGCGTCTTTTTACCCCCCAAAAAACTCCCTATACTATTATCAACTAATTTGTCCCCGAAAACGGGTTTCCAGTTGTAAAGGCGTCTTGTGATGCCGTTCAGACCCCAAACCCTTCCTTATATACTAGTATCAAGTAATTTGTCCCCCAAAACGGGCTTCCAGTTCTTAAGGCGTCTTGTTATCCCGTTCAGACCCCCAAAAAACTGTAACCTTTCGTAAGGAATGTGGGGTTTTGGTGGAGGCGTTGTGGAATTCGGAAAAAAACGGGGATGTTGGACAGACGAGACGATAGCCCATGGTCACAGCGTCGAGCCACGAGACCACCCGCTGCCCTGGTCGTGGACGGTATAATGGCAGCAGCACCGGAGTGAGCCCGTAGCACAGAGGCCGACAGCGTGCCCTCCACAATTGATCGAAAGCCTTCGTTTACAGCCGACCCTTCGTTTACAATAGATCCGGTGTTGGGAACGAGGGTAAAACATACATACATACATACATACATACATACATACATACATACATACATACATACATACATACATACATACATACATACATACATACATACATACATACATACATACATACATACATACATACATACATACATACATACATACATACATACATACATACATACATACATACATACATACATACATACATACATACATACATACATACATACATACATACATACATACATACATACATACATACATACATACATACATACATACATACATACATACATACATACATACATACATACATACATACATACATACATACATACATACATACATACATACATACATACATACATACATACATACATACATACATACATACATACATACATACATACATACATACATACATACATACATACATGCATACGCCTCTTAAAATAAAAACATTTGATAAAAAATTTGCATTATAAAAGAAAATGGCCAACGTACCTTAGCACACCTCATGAAATTTCGGTCGAAATACGTTGCTACATACTGCGACCGTAGATACTAAAAAAGCGAGAATATCCCACACTATTGATAACACAAGTAGGTACACAAAGTAATACTTGTACGAAGGTACATATGATACCTCGTACAGTATTATGCCTCTCCGAAAGATACCTGGTACAAATAGTATGCCTCTCCGAAAGAGTGTTGCACGTGTATATTTAAAAAATGAAGAAATGCACTTCAGCTTCTTCTGTGCGCTCGGCCAAGAAGGATTTTTTCCATCAAGACTTCATTTTTTTTCGTCGCTTTCCGGGAAAACTGTTTGAAACCTCAGCATTCTCGGCTCTCTACAAAACAAACCGTCTCATGCATAGGAAATGTTGCTGCATTTTTTGTTATTGATTTGTATTTGCCATCCGATGATCATGTGCAGCGTTCGTGCTATGATACAATAAAAAGTGTGATGGGTATGAGGTTTTTCAATTTTTATACAATAAAAATGTGACGAAAGAACCGAAAAGCTAGACCGCAAAAAGTAAAACCGCAAAACTATGAAATTCTATACGAATCGTATATATGGGTATTGATATTACTGCGGTAGTATCTTTCAGGCCGGTGTTACGCTTTTTCCGTCGTATACCTCGTATCATACCTGGTACTGGTACGTAGCTGTGAGAAAAGGTATACCTGGTAGCTGGTAAAAAAAATTGTAAGAGATACGGTCAGGAGAACACCACAAAAAAGAGAAAGAACTTCCAGGGGGAAGGAATCCCTAAACCTAAACCTAAATCGTGTACCTCGTGTACCTCGTATTTTTAGGAATTAGTTTTAGCAGTGGTAAATGTGAGATCAACGATGGTGGGAAATGTACTCTAAACAGCACTCAACAATGCGATACGCAGACTGTACAAGTACGAAGTAGTAGCGGTATCATCGTAACATCTGTAAGAAATAGTAGCACCGACTCACCCACTCACACCCACCCACCCACCCACCCACTGAATCACTTACTCACTCACCATCCATCCATCCATCCACTTACCAAACCAGCCATCAATACATCCATCCTTTCATCAATCCATCGTTCCGTCCAATTATCCATCCACCCACCCACCCATCCCATCCATCCATCCATCCGTCCACCCACGCCATGCATGAACCCATCTATCCATGAATTCATCCACCAATAAGCAACCCATCACACTTTTCCTATTTCCACCCACCCACCCACCCACCCACCCACCCATCCATCCCGTTAACCTTACCAACTCTCATGCACTTCCTTCGTCTCATGCACTTCCTCCCCCCCTGCTTGTTCTTTTTTTTGTCTGCCGCCGTCCACCTCTGCTTATGCAGGCGCATCGATTTCCGCGAGCTGGTGCGGGACTTGTACGCCGTCTATAAGGTGGGTCATCGCGCTATCATTTTTTGTTATCATTTTGTTGCGTAATCACTAGAGCTGAGAGTTGGGCACGGCTAGTCTTTTTTGGTGATGACGTGCTCTGCCATGGTTGATTTTCTTCGCCATTATGGGGCTTCTGTACGATGGCTGATTTTTCCTGCCATGGTTGATCTTCTGATATTGTTGATTTTCCGCGGCCATGGTTGAGGGGTGCGGGTGGGTAAGGTGTACGTACGTATCATACGTAAGGTTGACTACCTTTGAGGGTGCTTGCCCAACCCCACCCCAACCCAACCCAACCCAACCCAACCCAACCCAACCCGACCCGACCCGACCCGACCCGACCCGACCCGACCCGACCATCCCCAGACGCGCATTTGGATGCAACAAGTGAAGGACAAGGACGCTCCCGCGGGCTCCGGGTCGGGCGGGAAATGCCCCGACAACAATACCAGCAGCAACAACGGTAGCGGTGGCGGTAGCATGGGGGGGGGGTACTTTAACATGGGCCCCTCCCTTGACGTCACCCCCCTTGGGACTGCGGACGACGCCGAGCATGACTCTGGGTATGGCAGCACCGGGAGCAGCTGTGGAGGTGGTTGGGGGGGCGCTCGTCACGGCGGAGGCATGTCTTGTAAGGCTTCGGCGGCTGACGCGAGCGAGGGTGGTGCTGGGAGCTTCGATAGCCGTGCCGGTGCCGATGCCGGTGCCGGTGCCGGTGGTGGGGCGGGGGCGGGGCACGGCCGCAGCGGGAGCTTGGAGAGTGAGCACAGCAACTGCAGCGCTTTTTCGAGGGCGTGGCCGGGGGAAATCGGAGGAGGAGGCGGTGGTAGCGCAGGGGGCAGGGGGGTGCACATGAACAACGCTGGGGTTGGGCAGCAGTACCAGCAGCAGCACCCGAACCAGCTGCAGCCCCTGAATCAGCAGCAGCAGCAGCAGCAGCAGCAGAACCAGCGTGGGGCCCATTCTTCGGCCGCGCTTCAGGGCTTCGACTTTTTCGAGCACTAATCGACACGTTACATGATGGGTGGGTGGATTATTTCGTTCTTGTCCATGGGAGAGGGGATGACCCGAACGGGGTGGGGGCAGGGCCGGCGAGCGGTCACCCGGGCCTAAATGGGAGGAAAAACGTGGAGCCGATGATTTAGGGGTATTCCTTGTGTCGATTCGCATTCTTGGTGCCGGTTCGTAGCCGTTATCGGAAGCGGAACGGTCTTTGTTGCGCCGCTTTTTTTTTTTTCGCGCGGCGATGTGTGCCTTCGCGTCGACCGGGAGCGCATCAGCCTTGTCCGCTTATGGTGTAAGTTGACGTTATCGGTCGCGGTTGGCCGGGAGATTAGCCGGGAGGCGGCCAGCCGGTGAGCAATAAGTACACTCGGTCGACTGGTTGTTTTGTTGGTCGAGTGATCGATTGATTATTTGATTGATTGAGTGATTGATCGATTTATTGATTGATTGATTTATTGGTTGATTCGTTGGCTTGCCCAATTGATAGGCTGTTTTTTTTCTTTTTGGTCGGTTGGTTTGGTCCTGTTGATTGATTGGCTCGTGGATTGGTCGATCGGTTGGTCGGTCTGATTGATGACTGGCCTATTGGTTGATTGGTTGGTTGGATGCATGGTAAACATATAGCGAGGAAGTTAGGTGAGAAAGAGACGGGGCAAGAGATAACGTGATTGGCGAATGCGACACATATACTCGGTTTTCGGGGCAGGAACTAATCTGTCGTCGAGCCCGTTTACACGCAGCTAAACCGATTCCAACATAGTCCTCGAAATGACAGCAGGAGCACTGGTTGGCGGGAGAAACGAGCGTTGGTCGGCCGCTGCAGGTAGAGCACGAATACGTGCCCGGAGTCGGAGAGAGAGAGAGAGAGGGAGAGGAGGAAGAGGAGGAGGCATTGGTTTTGACACCTTGTGACGTAACGGAAAGCGAATATATTGCTGTGATTGTTGGAGGATGGGGGGGGAGCCGTGAGGTCGGGGGGGCTGGCTATGGTCAGCCGAGAAATATAAGAAAGGTCTACCATCGCGGGCGAAGTACTGGTTAGGTTTTCGGGCGTAAAGTTGTACCAGGTAACATGCTCGGGGCCTGTAAAAAAACTTCGCCCCGTGGTTTGTGTGGGCTGCACGCCCCTTATCTCTCCCGCTTAGCGAAAGAGGGAGACACAATGCGTGTTTCGGGTTTCGGGTGTGAAGAAAAGGCGTTTTGGTGGCCGCATGCGTGGGCCACAGAACTACCATGTTGTAGCGGGGTTGGGGTGAAAGCGAGAGATAAAACACAGTGTGTGCTGGTTTGTTGGGGTTTCGTATCGAAGGGCGTTTTGTTTTTTGCTGACAGTGATCAATGACCGTGGTAGGGCTGGGAGCGCGCGAGCGAAGAAGAGAAGTATAGCTTGCTTGTGCTGCAGCTCGTATTGCAGCCTGCATGCAAGCGAAGAAGAGAAATGTAGGTTGCTTATGTTGCAGCTTGTATTGCAGCCCGCTTATGCTGCTGCATACTACGCTGCAGCATGCTACACTGCAGCGGCGGCGGCGACGGTAGCAACAGTAACAGCGGCAGCGACGGCGTGGGGGGCAACAGTGCGTTGCCGGTATATTGTGAGTGTTTGCGAGCTAAGCACGTAAGAGCGCGCGAGCGGCATTCAGCGTACCCCGTCGTACCTTTGCTCAGCGGGGACGCCTTTCCCCCCTCCCCATTTCGGAGTACGACGTATCAACAAACGATAGATACACGCATCATCGTCAGTCGCTGGTGGCTTTCTGTCAAGATTTTTCGGAAGCCCGGATTTTGAACTTTTAAAAAAATTGTACGTCTCTCTTCGCAACAGCTGCGTGAGGGTTTTATGTTCGGCTCCGGGGGAGGGTGGGAGGGTAGGGCGAGGGGGGGCGGGGGGGGGGGAGTTCGCGCTGTCATCCCCTTCCCTGTCATCCTCTCCTTGCCTGTTTTCCCTCCGAGCGCCCGTTTTTGTCATAGCATACCATGGCCGCGTGTTTTCTAGAGGGGGACGGGGGGGCAACGGCGGCGGCGATGGCTGTATCTATGGCGCGATTGCCGTGGCTATAAAAAACTTCCTTTGCCTTGCAAAGGTATCGTCTTTCTGCCGGTTGAGAAAATGTCCCCTTGTGCGGACTGACAATACGAAGGTATGCACTTCCCACCCTTATGCGGCATGCATTCGGTTTTCGTTTCAGAAACGGCGTGTTTCATTTGGGGAGGGGGATAATATAGAGAGCTGTTGAAGCCTCGAGGGCGGCATGTGCAACAGTCTTTTTTTGTTTCTGTGTTTTCGTCTATGTGCGCTATCAACTTGTTGATCGGCAGGGGGGGGGGGGGGGGGGGGGGGGATGAGGGGGGGGTTGGGTCATTTGTTTTGTTATCCACATTCGTTGGTTCCTTCTTTTTGTCTGCTCTTAGAGAGGCCCTCTTTTTTTTGTGTGATCCAGGGTGTAGACGAGAAGAGGTTTCCATTGATACCCGGACACGAAAAGAAAGAGAGAGAGGAGGAGGGAGGCAGAGATGAAAGGAGGGACGAGGTCGAAGGGAAAAACGGATGTACACGCCTTGGTCGGTCGGAGAGAATGGTTGATTTATTGATTGATTGGTTAATTGGTTGGTTAATCGATCGATTGATGTGGTCGATTGGTTGATTGGTTGATTGGTGGACGGATCAATTCGTTGGTGGATCCATTGACTGATGGACTGATTTGCTGATTGGTTGATAGATTGATCGACTGGTTGATTCGTTGATTGGTTGGTTGGTTGATCGATGGATGGATGGGTGGATGGACTGATCAATGGCTCGGGGGATGCATTGTTGACGGATTTTTTTTTTTTTTAATGTTCGGGGCTTGGTTCTGAGGCTCTGGCGGTTGTTGTTTTTCACCCCCCCCCCCTCCGTTTTTCTCCCTTCCGCATGGCGTTAAGATTTTTGGCAAGCCACGGATAAAAAAACGGTAAGAATAGAGATCATCGTGGCATAGCAGCCATCTCGGTGATTACACAAATGTGGGTTGGGGAATAAAAGGGGAGATCGTACATTAGTGTGTCTATCACTCGCTACTATTTACCTCTTGGGACACCCAGAGAGTCGAAGGGGGGGGGGTGGGGAGGCATCGTTCGTTCGTTCCGTCGGGCCTGGAGATGATGGGACGGCGTTGGGAATGGCGGTGTTGGTTGAAGAGATCGAGACGGGCGACTATTGCCGCCGCTAAATCTCGTTTTTTGTGGTGGGGTTGCGTTTGTAAGTTACGTCTTAAGCCTGAGCTTTCGGGAGCTTAGGCATAAAAGAGAAGAGATTATGGAAGCTTGGGAAGAAGCTTATGGGAGCTTGGGGGAGAAGCGTATGGAAGCTTGAGTGGGGGGGGGGGAGGTTGCGCTGCTTTCTGGTGGTAGTGTGGCTTTCGCCGAGCGTCCGGCATGGCCGGTGTGCGCGGTAGCACATGTACTACGATAGTAGCCACGACGGTGTTGGCGGTGGGAAAAGCAGTATCAGCGGTAGCGTAAAAGCTGTGGCACACGCGTTAATCGTCATGTATTCGATTTTCATCGTTGCTGCTGCTGCTGCGTGCGGTATGTCTTAGGCTGCGGCAGACGCGGTAATCGGCATGTTCTCGAGGTTCGTCGTTGCTGCTGCTGCTAGCGGCATGTCTTGTGGTTTGTTTTTTGTATTGCCCCTCTGCTTGCTATGCCTTGTGTCAGTCGGGGGCGGGGGGCGGGAGAGAGGGCTGCGCCATGTAGGTATTATCTTTATCGCGCAAGTTCTTGCCCCCGCCCAGTCTTTGCTGTTGCTGCATATTTTGCGCGCGCAATTGGGAACGTCCGGCTTTTTTTTTCCATGATAAATGGAAAAATGTCCGGAAAGGCATGGATGTGATTCATGGGGTGCTAAACTGCTGTACCACCGTGTGGTTCACGTTGTTTTTTTCCGGGAGGGGGGGGGGGAGGGTAAGGAGAAGGAAGGGAGGCATTACAAAAAACGGGATTGCCCCCTTTGTTCCGTCTACGCGTACAATTTGTAGGTCGGGGGGAGGGGATGGGGGCACGCATCCGGGTATTGTTTTTTATGAACTCCTCTTTCAAATTTGCGCGGAGCGACGACAAAAATAAATGTCGTTTTGATGTGCAGTTCCTCGTACTTTGGTTGCAGAGAGCAAGTAAGAGAGAGAAGGAGAGGAAGGAAGAAATAAAGAAAATAATCAGGGCGGGCAGGGGGGGGGGAAGAGAGCGCGCGATGTCGTATGTATAGCGTGCGTACTTTACGAGCGTACTTGCGTGCTTGCGTGCGTGCGTACGTACTGTACGTAGCGTTTTATGTGCGCGCGCATTTACGTGTGCATGTAAATACGTGCATGCGCGATGCGCGATTTTGCAGCAATCGCGTGGGATCGCAAACTAAATGGCGTGTCTGTTACGTCTACAGTACCCGTACGCAGTAAAAGCGGTAGTAGAAGTAGTGATAGTAGCGGCGGTAAAAGTAACGGCCAGTCGCCTGCAGAGATATGGACGAATCGATTGGTTCTGCCCGGGGGGGGGGGGGGAGTACGCCTCCCTGACTCCGTCCCGTCCCCCCTCCACCCCTTCGCACTCGCGCTCGGCCGGCCGGCCGGTGTCGGTCGCTGGAAAGGGAAGGAGGGGGTGGAAGGTAATCCAGGCGTGCATTTATTGGAATATTTATTTGTTGTTTTTTTTTCCCGGCGGGTTTGGTTTTCGGATTATTTCTGCAGCTTTTGTTTTTTTTACATATGGTAGTTTTTTTTTTGGTTTTCGCATAAAATAAAAAAAATACAGGGGTGGTTTGGTTGTTGGTATTGGTGGGGAATGACCGGCCGGTTTTTTGCAGATGATTTCAGATTCTGACAAGAGTGAAAGCACCGGCTGTTGTTGTAATATCCACGACTGCCTTGTCCAGCGTACAGTTCTATAGGCCGGAGTAGTCGTGGTGGTGGGTGGTGTTGGTGGGGGTGGTGTCTGGGGTGGTGGTGCTGCGGCCGAGGCCACTGCAAGCGATCCTGCCACTCGCTGGTGGTACAAGGTAGTTAGTGGGTAATTTTCCCGTTGTTGGTACGGTAGAGATAATTTGTTGCTGTTGTTGTTGACATTCCGCCTGCAGGATTTTTTGGTTCGGGGACAGCAGTCACGAGGCTTCGATCCCTGGCGTACGTACGTACGTCTGTCAGCAGCAACGCGCAGAAAAAACGGCAACAAGCAGCCCAGTACGAAATTTGTTGCAGCCCCCTTGCTTTTGTGCCCACCTGTTCGCCTTAGGGAAGCGGGTGATGGGTCTTAGCTGGCTGTTTTGTTGTTGCTGTCGTTTTTGTGGGTTGTTGGGCGGTGGTTCCTTTGGGTATAGGGGTTTCGAAATACGTGGGGGTGGTGAAATTAAGAACGAGCAAGATAGCGTGCGTAAAGATATATATGTGTGTGCCAATGGTATTATGTATTATTTTGCGGTATGTCACGCGTGAGTCATATTTCGTTGTTGAGGTCGTTGTTGAAAGTCTTTTTTAAGTGTCTTCCCTTTTGTTCGTGTCCTTTTTGTCAAAGTGTCGCTGTTAATATTGTCGCTGTTACGGTTTTCTTGAAAATATTTTTTTGGTACAAGTCGTTGTTATCTTCGTTGTTATTAAGTTATTGTCGTTGGCGACGGGGGGTCTTTCGTAGAAATGAGTAGTAGTAGAGGTGGTGGTGGTAGTAGTAGTAGCGGCAGCAGGAGAGCGCGCTGCCAGATTCCCGTAAAGTCACTGAAAGAAACATTATTATTATTTAGTAGTGCGCGTGCGTTGTGTCGTTGGTTAGCAGGGGGTTTGCCAATAGTAACGACCATGCGCCGGGCGGGGGTCGGGGAGTCGGGAACGAGGGGTTATAAACTGCTGCCAGCATACCTGTGGTACAGAAAGACAGTTCGTGTCCGCTGTTTTCCTATTGGAGTCAATTTTTAAGGTTGGAACTTTTGATTGGTGGAAAATCCTTGGTGGAAAATCCTTGGTGGAAAATCCTTGGTGAATTGAGCCGGGCGCGAAATGTCTTTTCTCAGGATTTATCGGGGGGGAGGGGGGGGTGGGCGCGGGGCGCGGGTCGTCTTTTTACCTCTTGTTGGTCGTACGTTTGTATCTGTAGTACGTGTGCACCGCTTGCGAGGCGTCCGTTGTCCGTCTCCCTCGTTGTCATTGCTGTGTCACCGTCATGTTCCATCATCAAATCATCAAATCGTCGCCATCGTCATGAGCAGCCTGGACAGGCAGTTTCTTGGCGTACCAGTAGTGTTTGCGGCGAATCGTGTTGAGCCGCGCCGTACGTACGTAAAGGGCAGCGTTAAGGGGGTGGGGAGAACTTCAGTACAAGTCAGTCCACCATCAGTCGGTCCGCCATCCCCACACAGAGGAAAAAGCATATTCGATGCTTTCCACGGTTGCTTGAGAGATTCTGTCGTAAGTACCGCCTTTTTTTGGAAAAGGGTGAACTGTTTGTTGTTGTCGTTTGGCGTCGTCAGTCATTGTTGTTGGAGAGGGTGTTGTTGATCAGTTCTGATCTTGGTTGCCGTCGTTGCTGTTATTGTTGTTGTCATCGTTGTCTTTTATATGTAATGCCTTTTAAACTTAAAAACGTAAAAGTAGATTTTTTTTTTCTGTTGCCCTTTGGATTAGGCTCCAGCAGCCGTCGCCACGTAATAGTAAGTAACTTAGAGCAGGTAACAGTATAAGTAAGCCACCACCAGGGCGGTTGTGTGCCCTGCGCTTCGAATTTCCGATGATAATAATATAATATTCTTGATTTTTTTTTGGTAGATTATCAGAATCATGGATGTCAGAATAATGGAGGAATACATACATGAAGACAGGGGGGCGTTCGATGAATGAACGGATTGGTTTGGGGGTACCGGTGATATGGTGGCGGTAGTCGATTACGGGGCTTCGGGACTCCAGAAATATGGAGCTGATTTTTGGCTCTAGGCTCTGAGTATCAAGATGATGATAATAGTAACGTTAATTTTTAAGTTGACTGAACTGAAGTGAATGGCTGGCTCTCTTGTGCATGCAACACATGTCGGAAACATTTCACTGTTTCTGCCGATAGCCTACTGGTGATTATATATGTTATAAAAATAAAAATACCGGGTACACTCTCCAGCTGTGATATCGAAGGCTTCGTCGAAACTCGTCTTGTTGAGCAAGCTGTGTGTGATACTCCGATCGCGCGTATTACTGGGTGTGTGTATATAGGTCGACTCCCTTAGAACTACAGTGTAGTAGCTTGTTCCAGGGTCAACAGGGTGATGTTAATCAATGAATGGGTGGCTATCTCCACCGCACCTGACCGTCGGGGATCAGGCCGGGTCGACATTTCCACGCGCATCCATCCGTATGCGACGGCAGCTTGCGCTGCCGGAGTAGTAACGGGGACCGCCGACAGAGACAGCTCGCGCTGTCGCTACAGCAGTGGGAAGCTAGCGCTGGATTGCGAATGAATGCAATCGACACTCGTGTGTATGAACATATATGGAAGGTGTGGTGAGCTGAAGCTTTTTTTTCCCCTATCCGCCGGAGGATAAAAATAAATAAATAATAAAGTTAATCAACCTATGCGCGGAAACTGTACAAACCTGTTTTTGAGGGGGACAAAGAGGTCTGACGGCCGCGCGGAAGAAATGCATCAGTGTTATCAAGTATATCCTGTAAGTCGAACAACCGGTGAGGGGAGGCTGGTATATATATGCAATATATAATATATATAGTAATAGTGTACACCCGGCGGTATAATATGTGGTATTTTGTGCACCAAGTACTTGACGATTGCGTCCACATTTTTTTTTAAATAATTTTAATTCTAAATTACTTCAGCCGTGAGTTCGTCAAATATTTAGGGTCGATATATATTATGTGCTCATCTTGGCGAGTTGCGTGATACACCGGCCGCTCGTTTTTACAGATGTGTAGAATCCTTCTTGAATGTGTATTTACCTCTCGTATGGATGCCGCCAGGGTGAGCATCTGAATCAATGTTACAACAAAAACTTATCAATAAAAATAATGGGTCAGCAGCTGCTATAAATGTTGTCTTTTGTCCGCCCGGGACCATGTTTAGTTTGTGTGCGGGTCAATCGCAAAAATTGACATCAACCATTCATTGTGCTCAACGATTTTGATAGATATGTCTCGACACGAGCTATACTTCCTACCAGAAAAACAAACTCGGAAAAAATAAAAGCACAATCAAACCAGACCCCCAATCCCGCACACTGCATTCTCCCATTATTATTTTTTTTTCCACAATACACAACTTTTTTCCTAAGGAACGCCGGAGGCATGTGTCTCTACGCTGTAGACTGCAGTTTGTCGCGGTCCCTCATTATTAGTAAGAAGAGTGCGAACCCGTTCTACTGACTGTGTGTAAAAACTAACTACCAACCGGTCCCTCATTACTAGTACGAAGTGCGTACCCGTTCTACTGACTGTGCGTAGTGGGTAAAAACTGCTACCAGGTGCACCATTCATTATTGTTGAGGACATTCTTTTGTTGTTGAGATGTTCACCCTCTGACAGCATGCGTAGGAGTCATAATAACTGTGTGTATGCAAAGGATAACACATCTTATTCTGTAAAAACGAGCGGCCGACGCGGTGTATCTTATTGCACACGCATCTTCTTGCAAAGATGAGTATCTCGATCGACCCTAAATTTGTCGAACTCACTGAGCACTGACGACGTGTTTTCATATTTTTTTCTTCAACAAGTAGGCCGTCGAAATCAACGATTATCCCACGGAGAGGAAGAAGAGCGGTGCAGCAGAAGTTTCCAGTCTCAGTACAGCGAGCTTGCCAGTATTTCGATAGACGATATATATATATATGTGGTTGACGCACGCTGTGTACGAGACGAAGAGGGTTTCACCCCACTGCATTGATTGGTTGGTGTTGCGTTTCATGGGGGGTTAGGGTTAGGATTAGAGGGTATCTATATATAATTTTCAAGTCGCCGACCTATATCCTTAATGAGGACACACAGCCAGCAATAAGCGCGATCGGAGTATCACACACAGCTTGCAGCGAGATAGATGAGTTTCGACAAAATCTTCCATCTCACAGCATGAAGTTTCGACAAAATCTTCGATCTCACAGCTGGATGGAGAGTGTATTTTTATTTTTATATTACATAATAATCTAAAGAGTATGTTTACCATTTTCTCGAAAAAGCGGTAAGATACCCTCGAAGTTTCTGGGCTCTGTAAAGTTATAGGTGGGAACACAGAGTGCCCCCTGCAGGTCTGCCAATTGAGCAGATCCTCGGAGAGTACTCACTTTCTTTTCCTTCGTAGATATGTACGTAGTTTTATTCGATTCCACCAGAGCCTCGGAGATAGCTTCTGAGATCGGAGGCTCGTGCCTCCGATCTATTTCCTAACTTTCCCGAATATAAAACGCCAACCTTATAATACGAAACCCATCCAAATGATCTCAAATTCGGACAATTACCGGCCTTTCGAGGCCGTATCTTAACAGTTCTCCTAGTATAACATGATGAGCGCAGCTCAATTATTCTCACCCTAAACGCGAGTTCGAAAATGTTTGTTCGTTCGCGCAATCCGACCAAACTTCAATGCCCTACTACGTAGCAGTCCTTGAAAAAATGCGCCCGTGTTCTAAGTATCAGACTAACCGGCAGAAATACACATTTAACTATCATTGTGTTTATTTCAACCATTTCACGCCAGTGTGTAATATATATGTCGAGAGGGACCGTGAGATAGATGTGAGGGAAAGGACGCAGGGGGCATGAGCTTCGCATGGAGACAGCACCGATCTCTTCTCTGTCTGGTAGATTTCTTATTACCGGCGTGGAGCCATGAGAAGCTCGATCGAGGAGACAGAAAAGGATTGAGAGCCTGGGGGCGAGCCTCAAACAGAGTTCGCCTCCCTCCAGCACTGCTTATGTGCTTTCTTCTGGACCTTTTTCTGTGGAACGTACAAAGAACGTTCTCCTAGATGTTCTACTTTTCTTTTGGCGCTTAAGGCGCTCACAGCTATGTTGTCCAGAGGAAGATCGTTCCATCCTCACCGAGAGCGTTCTTGTGATATATTAAGTATAAGCTAGACGCGTGCCACAATAGAGATGCACCACTTTTTTTCCGGACGAGGCTCCTCGATCCACGAGCTCAAGACACGTCCTTTTTAACCCTAAAACTGATTTGATCCCGGATGAAAAATAAACCTTCTTTTTTATCGCGGAGATGAAAAATCCCACGACCTAGACACCCGACGAGAAGCATGCAAAGAAATAAAGTCTTTCCCGACGAATTTGGGTTAGTAGGGAGAGCCACGTCACTCAGAAACCATTTCGAATGAAAACTGCTACCCCTATCGTAGCACGCGTCCTCTACAACTACTGCTACTACTGCTACTACTACCACTGCTACCACTACACTACTACTACCACTACTTCTACCACTACTACTGCAACTACTGCGACTAGTACTACTACTGCTGCTACTACTACTGCTGCTACTACTGCTACTACTGCTTCTACTACTACTGCTACTGTTACTGCTACTACTGCTTCTACTACTACTGCTACTGCTACTGCTACTACTACTTGTCGCTAGATTCTACAGTGTTTTCTTCTCCACTCAGAATATTCTGTTCAAGAGAATATTGTTGTGGCCGACAAACCAAAACTCTGGAATCTATATCCCGTATACTAACGCTCTATTACAAGTGACGTCGTTAGGGGCGCACTCCGACCGATATACCTTATGGGTTAGGGTTAGGGATAGGGTTGGGGTGGTTCGATCTCCATTGTGAAAAACACAACAGAGTCGTTCTACTGTAGCCCCCTCGACTTTTCTTTTACCGAAATCGCCGGTTTTGAAACCCGCTCCCGGCCGTTTCTCCTGAAATACGGAGGCGCTTCCCACCCCGACATTATCCTTCGATGGTCCTTTGCAAGCAAGAAAAAGCATTGCAGACGTTTGTTTCAAAGCATCCTGTTAAGGAATTAGTGGGGTATTAGTCCGTTTGACCACTTGCAAAAGGTTAACCAATAGCTTACCCAAACTAAGCCTTATAACACTCTCCCCCCCTGAAACGGCGGGATGGCAGGTCGGCCGGATTTACGGGCGGACCTGTCAATTATCCAAGCCGTTTCATTCCCTGGGGATACCAGGAATAGTATTTTTCAAGTTCGCCATGGGGAAATCTGAAAAAGTTTTATTATGGTGGATGTGGGGATCGAACCCACGACCCAAAAACCCATGGTCTGTCGACGACGCCATTTGTTAAGGAATTAGTGGGGTATTAGTCCGTTTGACCACTTGCAAAAGGTTAACCAATAGCTTACCCAAACTAAGCCTTATAACAATCCGTCCTCGTGTCGAGCAGGCAATAAAACGCTCGTTGAAGAGAAATTTTCGCCGTTTTTTTGGGGGGGGGAGCTATCTATCATCGTAGAATTCCGTCAAAAATAATGTAGGACACCTCCAACCGGGGGGGGGGGGACCCTGTGGTGTAGTTGTTCCTCGCTTGAAGACCTTTGTCCCCAAAAGTGTATCCCACACCAAGAGGGGGCAAGCGGTCCTCAGCGAGATACAGCACACATTATTTTGTGTGTTTTCAACCCCTTCACCCGCCTGTGACGTCATTAGGCGACACTCCGACCGGTATCTCGTACGGGTTGGGGTTAGGGTTGTTAGCGCTAGTGTTAAGATACGGCCTCGAAAGGCCTGTGATTATCCGAATTTGAGATCATTTGGATGGGTTTCGTACGATAAGGTTGGCGTTTTATATTCGGGAAAGTTAGGGAGTAGAGATCGGAGACACGTGCCTCCGATCTCAAAAGCTATCCCGGGCTCTGGTGGAAACGAATAAAGCTACATCTCTACGAAGGAACGAAAGTGAGTGCTCTCCGAGGACCTGCTCAATTGGCAGACCTGCAGGGGGCACTCTGTGTCCCACCTTTAACTTCACATGTGGCGTCGACGGCAGGACAGAAAGAAACATTAGGGTTAAGGGTTTGGGTTGGGTTTAGTTCTAGCCAATGTGAAAACACACAATGACAACTTGTAGAGGACACCCGTGATTCTCACCCCGCCGCACCAAACTGGGGGCCCACAACTCTCTCTACCAGGTATTACGGGGGACTCTAATACATAGGACCTACGGTGGACACAAAAACTATATATTCATCTATTTTTACTAACAATATTTGGTTCTATTTACTATCGTCCTCCGTAATAGAGGTTACCGCACTAACCCGGCGGGACCGCTACTACGGCGCTCCATATATATCGTATTCAGAATCGACAGGGGCGGGGGCATGCCTGCCTGTAGGCTAAAGCTGAAGGCTTGAAACGATTATTTTTTTTACCTGTTTATATAGGCGAAACGCAAAGGGTTGTGAAACGATTGTTTTTTTTTTTCCTTCTTTCATCGATGTGTTAGTCTAAAAATAAAAATGCACTCCTTTCCATCCAGCTGTGAGATCGCAAAATTCCGTCGAAACTCATCTTTTCGCATGCTGTGTATGTGTGATACTCCGATATCGCGAGTATTACTGGGTGTTGTGTGTGTTCTCATTAAGAAGATAGATCGGCGACTCCCCTTGGGACTGCAGTGTAGTAGTCATTGTTATGTTTGCCACCAGACAATGTGCGGTGCGCACATGATGAGTGATAACAAAACCCGTCAAAAAATGGTGGAGGGGAAAAAAAACGAGCATATGAAGAGATGTCCCACACTACTCATATATTTTCAAACTTTCAAATACACTTCTACATATATATGTTAATAAATTAGTGGGTTATTAGTCCGTTTGGCCACTTGCAAAAAACCAATAGCTTACCCACACTAAGCCTTACAACACTCTTCCCCCCCCCCGTGAAAGGGCGGGATAGCAGGTCGGCCGGATATACGGGTGGACGCGTGTCAACATCCAAGCGGTTTCATCTCCTGGGGATACGTACCGGGGAGAGTAGTTTCCAAGTTCGACGTGGGGAAAGTCTGAAAAAAAAATACTGTTGTGGATGGTGGGATTCGAACCCACGACCCAAAAAAAACATGGTCCTGCCGACGACGCCATTTGTTAAGGTATTAGTGGGGTATTAGTCCGTTCGACCACTTGCAAAAGGTTAACCAATAGCTTATCCACACTAAGCCTTACATAACACATACACTGAAGTATACGATCATACAAATCGTACAGCTGTGAGATCGTTAAGAAGCTAGCTCATCTTTTTTGCAAGCAGTTTGTCTACACAAGTAAAAACCGCGAATTGACGCACGAACACGAAAAAAGCCTCCATCCAGGAGAAAAAAAAACAAAAAAACTATGACACCCCCCTTCTTGCACCTCATCTCTATCAAACGAAGACCAAGCAAACAGCCCCCCCCCCCCCACCCGTGGGCCCAAGCACTCAATAAGGGCCTGAAATATCGCGAATTGACGGCGCGTGCGCTATAATACCTCGAAGGATGATAGAGGAATATTAAGATACGGCCTGGAAAGGCCGGTAACTGTCCGAATTTGAGATCGTTGGGATGGGTTTCGTATGATAAGGTTGGTGTTTTATATTCGGGAAAGTTAGGAAATAGATCGGAGGTACGTGCCTCCGATCTTATAAGCTATCCGGGGCTCTGGTGGAATCGAATAAAGCAACGTCTCTACGAAGGAAAAGAAAGTGAGTACTCTCCGAGGACCTGCTCAATTGGCAGACCTGCAGGAGGCACTCTGTGTCCCCATCTATAACCTTACGAATGGCGTCGTCGGCAGGACCATGGGTTTTTGGGTCGTGGGTTCGATCCCCACTATCCACAATACTAGACTTTTCAGATTTTCCCCATGTCGAACTTGAAGAATACTCTCCCTGGTATCTCCAGGAAATGAAACGGCTTGGATATTGACAGAGGTCCGCCGTATATCCGGCCGACCTGCTATCCCGCCGTTTCAGGGGGGAAAGAGTGTTATAAGGCTCAGTTTGGGTAAGCTATTGATTGGTTAACCTTTTGAAAGTGGTCAAACGGACTAATACCCCACTAATTCCTTAACAAAAGCCCGCGGGTCCGTAGGCGGTAGATACCGCTGTCTCCAACGGGGTTGGGGCGTGTCAACCCCACGGGGTTGAGGTTTGTCAAGCCACTGCGGTCGTACTCCGTAGCAGGCTCTGGAAAACGGGCCAGACGAGAAGATTTTTTGGCTGACAACTATTTCCTGAGAACGACGGTGCTCCTTAACCCCTTTAGAGCCCCACAACCCCTAGGTTCCCATACTAATTCCATGCATTTTGTCCCCAAGAATGGTTTTCCCGTTGTAAAGGCGTCTAGAGTCCCAAATCCCTCCGTATACTTACTTCAAGTAAATTTGTCCCCATAAAGAGGTTCCAGTAGTGAAGGAGCCCCCAAACCCCTCTGTAAACTAACTTCAAGTGAATTTGTCCCCAAGAAGGGGTTCCAGTAGTGAAGGCGTTAACCCCTTTGGAGCCCCAAAACCCCTTCCCATACTAAGTCCAAGCATTTTGTCCCCAACTAATGGATTTCCCGTTGTAAAGGCGTTTAGAGCCCCAAAATTCCTCCCTACACGAACTTCAAGTAAAATTGTCGAAAAAAAAAAAGGTTTTCGGTTGCAAAGGCGATATATACACAGCTCCGTCACAACTGGAAACCCATTTTTGGGCAAAAAAATACTTGGAATTAGTATAGGAAAGGGGTTTCGGGGGTCTGAAGGGGTTTGCTATGGAGTGTCCTCCGTAGATGAATTTTCTACGACAGGTTCGGTGTTGAGCCATGTATGCCATGGTTGAGGCGGAACCAGGTGATGCTACATGTCACGGTCACACGGTCACATCAAGGCCGTCATCATGGATGGGCAAGGGTGTAAGTGACGACATGGTGGTCCATGTTCGACTCCCCGCATCATCACTGTGCTGCTTCTGCCCCGTTCTGCCGTGTTCTGCTCTTTCTTTTATCTACTCGTCTCTAAGCGTTCCTTTAGTTAAAGCATAATGTAAGAGCCTTGAGTTTAGCCAACGAGCCTATCTATGGAGTGATAAAAGAGACACCGGAACCCAAGAGGAGAACGCCTTCCAACACCGACCACCCTCTGCGGTACGGGGGGGGGGGTCCGTTTTGGGGTCCTGTTTTTACAGTGTTTCTACGACGATAGAGAGGCGCTGCACCGCTTTTTTTCTTAATACTACGCCTCACCTTTGGAGCTTAAGACACGTCCTTCTTAACCCCAAAACTGATTTGATCCCGGATAAAAAATAAACACACCTGCTTTATCGCGGATGAAAAATGCCATGGCCTAGATAGATACACGACGATAAGCATGCAAAAAAACTGAGCTATTTCCACGACGAGTTTGGGTTATGGAGAGCCATGTCGTTCACAAAACCGTTTCGGACGAAAAATGATACCTCTAGATCGTAAGCACGCGTCCGCGCGCGCCACGGTAGACAGACTCACCATTTTTTTTCTCAGGCTCTTTGCTTTAGGACCTTAAGACACGTCCTTCTCAACTAAAAAAAAAAAAACGATTTTCGGTAAAAAGGACACGAAGAATCCCACATGGTTTAGGTATACAACGAAAATAATGTAAAAAGTACAACCTTTTTTTCGGACGATTTTGGGTCAAGGAGCCCCGCCATATTCAGAAATCGTTTCATGAGACAGAAAGTGAGTGCTACCTCTAGATCGTCGCACGCGCGTCCGGGGCCACTCGCGCGGGTGACGACTCTGTTCCTTGCGGTCTTTTAGTTTTTAGGCTCTCGTGCTGCTGCTGTAATAATTTTTCTGTACGAATCCCCAATGGCATGGCTATAGCTAAGCTACGCCAAAACGATCGTCTGAGTCTCACTACGGTAGCCCCCCCAACTTTTTTGTTTAACGAAATCGCCGGTTTCGAAAGCTGCTCCCGGCCGTATCTCGTGAAATGCGTTACCTCTTGCCACCCAGACGTGATCGTTCGATATAGTTCCTGTGCAAACAAAGAAAATAAGAGTGCGAAGATATTTTGTGCACATTACCATCCTTCCTCGTGTGTGTGTCGAGCAGCCACTAAACGTTTCGTTAAAGAAGATCGCTGTTTTTTGGGGGAGAGGCTATATCGTAGAATCAGTGGTGTCTAATAAAGGAATTTTGTCGGTGAGTCACGACTCGTACAAGTAAGTGCCTCAAATTCTGTGCTGAAAATGGGGAGCCGGGGCGCCCCCTGTAGACCGAAGCCTTGGTCTGGGGCGAGATATATATTTGTATATATATCTATAGAGAGAGAGAGAGCTTCACTCGAGCGCAAAGCCTCAGAAAAACATAGACGCACCTCTCTGCCGTGACGTCTGTCGCGGTATGAAATAGAGCTCCTGACGCGTGCTATGATATAGAGGTGCACACGCCACTTTTTTTTTGGGGGGGGGGGAGGGGAGTCCTTAATTTGGGAGCCTTGTTAACTTAAGACCTCTCCCGAAAGCTGATTTCAGGGAAGAATAAAAACTTTCAACGAGCTGGGCAACGAATCCCATGACCCAGGTACACACAACGAGAAATCTTGCCAAAAAAAAAAAAATGGCCGATTTCCGACGATTTTGGGTTAAGGTGGAGCCCCGTCATTATTCAGAAAACCATTTCACACGAAAAGTGATACTACCTCTATCGCAGCAGTCGTCAAAACTGATGATACCGATACCGATACCGATACCGATACCGATACCTCTATCGTAGCAACTCGTCAAAACTGATACTACCTCTACCTATATCGCAGCAGTCGTCAAAACTGATACCGATACCGATACCGATACCGATACCTCTATCGTAGCAAGTCGTCAAAACTGATACTACCTCTGCCTATATCGCAGCAGTCGTCAAAACTGATACCGATACCGATACCGATACCGATACCTCTAACGTAGCAAGTCGTCAAAACTGATACTGACCTCTACCTCTATCGCAGCAGTCGTCAAAACTGATACCGATACCGATACCGATACCGATACCTCTAACGTAGCGAGTCGTCAAAACTGATACTACCTGCTACCTATATCGCAGCAATCAATCGTCGAAACTGATACCGAATACCGATACCTTCGCCCCTATCGCAGCACTCGTCGAAACTGATACCGATACCGATACCTCCACCGCAGCGGTCGTCAAAACTGATTCCGATACCTCTATCGCAGCAGTCGTCAAAACTGATACGATATAGAGGTAGTAACACGCGTCAAAACTGATACTTGTTGAAGAATTAGTGGGGTATTAGTCCGTTTGACCAATTGTGCGAAGTAGGTTAACCATTAGCTTACCCAAACTAAGCCTTACATCACCCTCCCCCCCTGAAATGGCGGGAGAGCAGTTCGGCCGGATACCTCTATCGTAGCACTCGTCAGAACTTATACCTCTACCTCTATCGCGCAGTAAACTGCAGCTAACTGCTACGAAGACCGTATTTTAACGTACTTCGAAGCATTTGAAGTATATATTAGGTATCGTTACTACGAAGATATATACGTTTTTTGAAAGTTTTGAAAACCGTCGCGTGTACGTGCTAGTCTACGAAGATATACGATGATGCTACAGCAACCGTTATAATATGAAGATCTTGAAATATCAACCGCCACGAAAATATGAAGCAGAAACCGTTACGAAGAGATATATATGGGCTCGAAGCGCGGCCGCCGTTACGAACATTGTGGCATGGAGCAGAGAAACTGCTAACACAGAGAGAGATCGTTACGAAAACATAGAGCAGAGGAACTGTTAACACAGACATCGTTGCGAAAACATATGTTGAAGAAATCAATTTTACTCATGGAAGGATATTCGATTTGCATCGGAACGGCATTTACGCTATATTGTCGGAGGGCAAAAATAACAACAATAATAATGTAAAACGTTGCGTAAAAGTTTTAATACGAAGATATTTACGAAACATTAGCCGTTAGGAAGATATCTTAAATAGAAGCCGCCACGAAGATGTGAATCAGATAAGCCGTTTTGAAGTTCTGAAACCAAACCGTTACGAACATAATACGAAGGAAGCAGAGACCGTTAGCAGGGACATCGATACGAAGACACTACGAAGTAACATACTTCGAAGTAGGCCGCTAATTATATATTACGAAGATATCCGAACCGGAAACCGTTACGAAGAGATCTTAGAGCAAAAACTGGATATTAACGAAGATATCTTAAAGAAAAACCGTTAGGAAAGGCATGAAAAGCATAGAATCCGTAACGAAGATATATCCAAACCGAAACCGTTACTATAATGTTACGGTATTAGTGGGGTATTGGTCCGTTTGACCGCTTGCAAATGGTTAACCAATAGCTTACCCAAAACTAAGCCTTGTAACACTTCCCCCCACCCTGAAACGGCGGGATAGCAGGTCGGCCGGATATACGGGCGGACCTGACAATATATCCAAGCCGTTTCATTTCCTGGGTATACCGGGGAGAGTATTTTTCAAGTTTGATATGGGGAAAGTCTGAAAAAAAATATTATGGTGGATGTGGGATTTGAACCCACGACCCAAAAAACCCATGGTGTGTCGACGACGCCATTTGTTCAGGTATTAGTGGGGTATTAGTCCGTTTGACCGCTTGCAAAAGGATAACCAATAGCTTACCCAAATTAAGCCTTGATAACACTCTCCCCCCCTGAAACGGCGGGATAGCAGGTCGGCGGGACATACCGGCGGCGGACCTTACAAAGATACGAAGCAGAAACACTCCACGTCAAAAACATCTAACACATACTTTCAAAGATGTGACGAAAAAAAACGTCACGAACTTGGTGCACGCGTGTTGGTTGTTGCTATCCTACATATACGTTTCATATCAATTCTTCAGTGTTTCGTTTCGGACGCATGGTGAGAAGTATTACTATAGTCTTTCTTCCCAACCATGTACATGCATGATAACGTATGTTGTGATGCTATATGGTTTACGTGTGTGTGGTCTTTTTCGAAGATCGCGTGCTCGTGTGATCACCGGAATGACGTGGAATATTCAAAACATGGGAAATCTGGGGTTGATACGATATAGATCGGTTTAGAATATTTATCCACGGGACAGGCGTGTTTGGTAAGGGGACACCTATCAACTACATACAGCATGCGACAAATAGATTTTTCATTTATTTCTGGCTCGAGGCTGGAGTTCCTATTTATGTAAGGCAGGGTGTGTCCTACAATGATTTCAGTATAGAAGAGGCCACACACACATGTTCTTATTTTCGTCTAACAAACCTCGTGCCTGAATTTATTTCCCAACTGGAAAAAAAATCTCAACTGCACACACAAACAAGCTCTCTCATCTGTTAAGGTGCGGTCTTGAAAGGCCTGTACGTAGTTATCTGATTTGATATTAGTAGTAGTGTCATAGAAAGTTGGCCGTTTTGGTATGATGGGTTGGCGTTTTCTATTCGGGATAGTCAGGAAATTTATGTAATCGAGCAAAAAAAGCGCCTCGCGCTGCCAGATGCTATTCGCGAGGGCTCTTTGGAAATAATGAAGCTGCTTAATTATGAGTACTCACCGAGGAGGACCTGCTTAATAGGAAAACCTGCATGCAGGTGGGGCACTCTGTGTCCCCGCTCAATACCTTAATAATGGCGCGTCGGAGGGATGTGGTGGATAGGAGGATCGAAAAATCCGGGTGTGCCGCAAGCTGAGCACGACGGGAAAAAGCGAAAAACCCTTGGGATAAAACAATAAAGCTAAACATATATATTATAGGGAAAGGAAATGATAGATATTAATAAAAGGAGAAGATGTGGGGAAAGGAAATGGGCAAATAGTAGGGCTGGGTACTGAACCAGTACGTACTGCCAGTAGTACTAGTACTGGCAGTATCCTGATACTGGTAAACCGACCTGCCAGTACACCAGTACATTCGCATATAGACGAAGATCCCAATATACGCCTCAAGAACCAGCGGAAACCCATAGCTTCAGGCTGCCTGCTGAGAGGACGTTGCAAAGTTAAAGATTTGTGCTACATTCTACACATCCTCCATGTTGAAAATCGGTACATATTTGGGCGTTGAACTCGAATTTTAGTGCCGTTTTCCCCACAAAAGTGCCTCTGTCATATGAGCCAAAATCACTCATTTTTTATGCTCTAGTGAAGCCAAATCGCGTAAAAATTCGCCTCCGGCGGGGCGCCTCCAGCGGGGCCCTCCGGGGGCGCCTCCGGCGAGGCCCCCTCACCAGCCGGGGGGGGCCGATGGTCGCGGCTGCGCCGCGACACCAGTATACTGACCGGATCCAGTATACTGGCTGCTGACGCAGCCAGTATAACTTGTACTGGCGCTGCGCGCCAGTACCCAGCCCTAGCAAATAGTTGGCGGAAGATACCACTGCTGCATTATGGTGCGATGATTCGACTTCATATTAGGTGCTACTGCCACTTTATGGGAGGATATATTCGATTTACTACATCGGAACGGCATCTACGCTATGTTGTCGGAGGGGAAAAATAATAATAAAAACAGAGTTTGGTTGCAAGAAACCCGACAAGCAGCGAGTTCATATTTCGAACTCTTGAAATTATCGCAGTCTATTATAACTCCAAGTAAAAAGTGTCTCGTTTGTCCCCACATGTTGGGAGTGCGGTGCTATACGTTACGTAGTGCCAACAATATAATGATGATGTTATAGCTTTATGTGTCTGTTCCTGCCTCGAATCCTATTGATGACTGTCACGGACGCAGTGACGCGCCGGTGTAATAATACGAGCGCCGACTGTGGCTGTTACAACCGGCGGAGTGATTCGTATAATTTCTGGTTCACTATTCATAACAACACACCCTTGACGCATTGTCGATACAGCTGACTGCTGTGTTGTATTGTGATCAACAATCTTCATCCAACACCGCCGCGCCGTGTCGTCGTGGATGGAGACCGAAACTTCTTGCTGCGTGTGGTTGGCCTGGCCTGGCGTCTCCTTGCAGTTAAGGAGGTATGATACCTGTCTGCGTGGTACCATATATGTTGTAAGGCTTAGTTTGGGTAAGCTATTGGTTAACCTTTGGCAAGTGGTCAAACAGACTAATACCCCACTAATTCCTTAACAAATGGCGTCGTCGACAGACCATGGGTTTTTGGGTCGTGGGTTCGATCCCCACCATCCACAAGAATAATTTTTTGTAAGGTTATAGATGGGGACACAGAGTGCCCCCTGCAGGTCTGCCAATTGAGCAGGTCCTCGGAGAGTACTCACTTTCTTTTCCTTCGTAAAGACGCAGCTTTATTCGCTTCCACCAGAGCCCCGGATAGCTTCTGAGATCGGAGGCTCGTGCCTCCGATCTAATTCCTAATTTTTCCGAATATAAAACGCCAACCTTATCATATGAAACCCATTCGAATGATTTCAAATTCGGATACCTACAGGCCTTTCGAGGCCGTATCTTAACACTAGCCCATCCTGATGAGTCGCATATGCAGAAATATGGGAGATTCGGGGAAACTCCGGTTCTACGAACTAGACCATGAGTCGAAGATGCGGCTCCTCAAAACCCACTCCCACACCTCTAACGTCTGGCTATGGAGCCAGGAACACGCGAAGAAAAGCAGTTGAAAGAAACGTAGACCCAACAACAAGGCAAAAGTCACCCATCAAAGACCTGCGTGCCGCCGGTGTGGCGGGGGGGGGCAGAAAGGCTCTACAGCAAACCAACCACAGATAGCCCACGACGAGGACCCCGACCCTGTCTTTTGGCCGAACCCCGGGGGAAGAGTTGGCAGAACGAAACCGGGGGAAACAGCGACGCAGCGACAGTCGCGACCGCGGGGACCACAACCGTGGGGGTGGCGGCAAAAACGGTGGGGGTGGCGACCACCACCACCGCCGCGGGGTTGATAGCGCATCGGGTGCTGGTGTGCCTGAGGGCGCCGCCGAGGGGGCAGCTTTGGTCCAACAACCGGGGCAGTTGGCCGCAGCTCTGGCGGAGGCAACGGAGGGCGGAGGAATGGCGCGAGAGAACGTTCAGCATGGGACGGCTCGTCAACCTCCTCCCGCTCGTCTTCGTCCTTTCTTTCTGTCCTGCCGTCGACGCCATCTGTAAGGTTCTAGATGGGGATAAGGTTCTAGATGGGGACACAGAGTGCCCCCTGCAGGTCTGCCAATTGAGCAGGTCCTCGGAGAGTGCTCACTTTCTTTTCCTTCGTAGAAACGTAGCTTTATTCGCTTCCACCAGAGCCCCGGATAGCTTCTGGGATCGGAGGCACGTACCTCCGATCTATTTCCTGATTTTCCCGAATATAAAACGCCAACCTTATCATACGAAACCCATTCATATGATCTCAAATTACGGATAATTACAGGCCTTTCGAGGCCGTATCTTAACATTTTTCAGATTTTCCCCATGTCGAACTTGAAAAATACTCTTCCCTGGTATACGGAAATGAAACGGCTTGGATATTGACAGGTCCGCCGTATATCCGGCCGACCTGCTATCTCGCCGTTTCAGGGGGGGGAGAGTGTTATACGGCTTAGTTTGGGTAAGCTATTGGTTAACCTGTTGCAAGTGGTCAAACGGACTAACACCCTACTAAGACCTTGACAAATGGCGTCGTCGACAGACCATGGGTTTTTTGGGTCGTGGGTTCGAGCCCCACATCCACCATATAATAAAGTTTTTCAGATTTTCCCCATGGCGAGCTTGAAAAATACTTTCCCCGGTATACCCAGGAAATGAAACGGCTTCGATAATTGACAGGTCCGCCCGTATATCCGGCCGACCTGCTATCCCGCCGTTTCAGGGTGGGGGGAAGTGTTATAAGGCTTAGTTTGGGTAAGCTATCGGTTAACCTTTGGCAAGTGGTCAAACGGACTAAAACCCCACTAATTCCTTAACATGTACCTGGGAGTTATTATTTAAATTATTACAGTAGCTACTTATTATTATATTGATTAATGGGGGTAATACAAAATGGCTGTGTTATTACTGTGTTCTTGTGTTGACACAGTAGTTTTAATTTTGAAGAAATGCGGTAGATCTATTTTTTTTCTTCTTTTTTTATGAATCGTATATCGGGGCTTTTTGCGGGTCGAGTCGCTTCTCGCGGGTGTCGTATCGCGCCAGGGTGGCCCGACCGGATCCGTAAAAGGTTTGAACACCAGCACCTGACCCGACCAATGATATTTCAAACACCTCTTGATTCAGCCCGGCTCGACCCTCGAGTTTTTGAAGACTCTTCCTGACCAGATCCACGGGTCGGGCCATATAACATGTGAAAAAAGCCCTGCCTTATTCGATAAACTGGTGCATTCCTTCCAAAACCGTCAGATTTACCCTCCTAAAGGATTATTTATAGTTTCCACGCACAGATTGAATTGTCCCGCCCGTTCCCCCCCCCCCCCCCCCCCTCCCCCCCGCTCCCTCTTGTTCAAACCCAGGCCCGCACGCCCCCTCCCCTCACCGGTTGTACGACTTACAGGATACACTTGATTATAAACTGTTGCATTTCCTTCCACACAGCTGTCAGATTTTGTCCCCCTTAAAAACGGGTTTTTTTATAGTTTCCGCGCATAGACTGACTAACATCACCCTGTTGACCCTGACAGCTACACTGTAGTCCCAAGGGGAGTTGCCGACCTATAGCCTATCCTTTCCTTAATGAGGACACACAACCCGTAATACGCGCGATCGGAGTATCACACACAGCTTGCAGAGATGAGTTTCAGACAAAATCTTTGATCTCACAGCGGGATCCAGGAGTCGGCTGGAGGAGTGTAATTTATTTTTATAATACGAAGATAATACAAAATGAACGGCGAGCTCCAGCACCCACAGCACTATACTCGGGAAAACACAACATATACGAGTATGTCATACGAGAAGAGAGTGTGTGTACTATTATTATACTCGTCCTGATGCTGTGACGATGGTTCTACTGCTTGCTGTTGGTTGTTTTGTGCTCAAGCTGCCCAAGCTGGTCTGCTGCTCTGCAGACTGCTGCTCTGCTGCGCTGTCCTGCCGCAGAGCACACGCAACCAATCACCACACACACGCACCCGGTTTACTTTCCAGGCAGTGTTTTAGTCAAAGGTTATGATATCCGTTACACAACATCACGCAAAATACGCGTGTTTTATTATTAATAGCCGAGATTGTCCGTTACAGTAGCAGCACCGGGCACTAGAGAAAGAAATAGGCAACAGACAACACCAATAGGCAGTCTTTGAAGGTCTCCGGTCAGCGTGGTGGTGTTGAAGACGCGCCTCCGAGTGAGCGTCGACAATCAGCCACACGTTATTTTTGTACCTCAACGAACGCTATACCTTTGTACAGCAAAGCACGTCGCAGTATTTTATGTCAGCGTAAATAAGCAGCAATCGCGAAGCGATGAAACGATTGCGGCAAACTGATGTGAAGCTGCGTGGTGTGTTGCGGCGTGTGTTTTTGAATTAGCAGCAGTGTAATACAACCAGCGTTGTCCGGAACCACAGTTTCAAATACAATTGAATACAGTAATCAGAGCGCCAACCGCCGGGGGCTTGAAAGCGGCAGAAGAAAAACCTACAATCCACCATTTTCGATGGCCTCGTCTAAATCAGGGTAATACTTCACGCCCTAGCCAGTTCACAACGATGTTCAATGCACCCCGAGGCAATACACCAGGCGCTCAGGTGGCACTTACTGCTACCCTGCGGCAGATTTTGCTGCTCAATGTTCTGGCCTTGCAGTCGTTGCCTCGGGAGCGAAGCAATATCGGGGAAATATCCCCCAAATACGAATCCCGCCGCAATTCTATACGTAACCCATTTTTCCGGGGGCTCTCCCTCAAGATGATGGCAGGAAGGTAACGCTAGGATGGATCATCTACCGCCTCCCGAAACCGAGCGAGAGATGGCGCGTCAAGAGAGCCCGCCAGAAGACTCAGACGTGGTCGTGTTGCCACGGCAGAAACCCGCCGAAGACTTATCGGAGGAGTCGGCGGAGCTCTACTTTTTGATCGCGAACTTTCTCACCAACGCCTCGCCTTGTTCTCGGGCGGCGACAGTGTTGCAACAAGAGCTGGTGAGGTTGTTAGCTTCGGGACGGTGCAAGGTTCCCATACCACACAGGGATACCCCCACCGCGTGCGACAAAAGTCTGGGCTGATGCTCTCGAGGCGGCACTCTCGCAGTCCGCGTCTTTCCCAAGTCCCGTCACTCGTTTTTGAATAATCTCTCGCATCGACTCTAGCAACTTTCTCTGTTTCGTGTGCCTCTGCTGCCGTGTGCTCTTCGTCCCCTACCCCGTGGGGATCAAACTCAACGACCCAATGCCGCCCTCTCGATCGCTCGGCTTCTTATCCTTGGTGCTCTCGACGTGCATATAGCGCGAGAGGGGGCTCTTAGGGACCGCATATGACTGGGAGAGCAACGCTCGCCCGGCGAGCTTCGACGACGTCCGGAGGCGGCACCGCACCCTCCCTGCCGACCAGCTTGTCCGCGTGACCTCGAGGTACCTTCAGCAGGCGGGCTCCGCAGGAAGCAGCAGCGGTGGCAACGGCAGCGGCAGCAGCGCCAGCAGCAGCATTAACTTGACGGTTGGAGCAGGAAAGGAGGCTGCCGCTGCTGCAGGCCCGGCGGGGGTGAAGTCGTTGCTGTCTAGAGTGGACTCCTGCGACCACGACCGGGAAGAAAACGAGGTGGGTGGAAAAGCGGAAGCAAGCGTTGGAGAAGCCAAGCAAAGTATGAAAAAAAAAACGACTCGAGTTTTTTTTATGTTTGAGTTTTTATAGGGTTTTTAGAATAGGTTTTTGGATGTTGGCGGGGGTCCCGTTTTTCCCCACCTGTTCACTCTTCAAGTGTTTTACTGGTACGATATGTGTGTGCAGTTCCCCTCTGTTCATTTTTCAAGTTTTTTTTTTTTTTTTTTTTACGTTTGGCTGCGTGTAATCGTCGTTGTTCTTTGGTGCTGTGCGCCGTTGTGTACGCCGAGCAGCAGACCTCGTCCTTTTCGTTTTTTGAAATTTGAAATAATAAGGTCGCTCTCTACCGCAAATACTGATACTGCTGCTATACACCGCCATAGACGAGTTCGTACACCCCCCATTTCCATAATATTATGATTCTAATATGTCATCTGTGAGTTTGCCCATTTGGGTGGTCGATGCTTGCGTGATACCTGGTACCTGGTATTCATTTAGGACGGTGATCGACGTTTAAGTTCGTGCTGCACGTCGTTGTTGGGCGTCAAACCTGAACTACAGCAGAAATTGTATCATAGAGCTCTAACCGCCTGGGGGCCCAAACATGCGATAGCAAACCAACACTGCTGTGTCAGGCACGCACATGTCAACCGTCCAATGATGGTGGGAGTGCACGACTAGTAATATTAATACATAGTGCTTCGAATACAAAAGTATCATGCTGCGTGCGTGCAGGAGATATCCTTGCGGTGTAGCTCGGCTACACTTCCTATCTCAGCTGCCCGGTTTGTTTCGCTTTTTCCCCTTCGAAGGACCTCGGCTGCCCGGTTTGCTTCGCGTTTCCCCCTTTGAAGAATCGAAACCGTTGCATACATATTGCTTTTTATGTTCGTTGGATTTTTTTTGTCCAAGTGTTGGCGCGGGGTCGTCGACTACCCCAAGCTCCACCTCTTCCGGTACATACGAGCATGATTGCAACATGATTGCATGAATACCGTATGCCCCACGAGAGAAGATAGCCCCTTGGCGACAGCGGTATTTCCTTTGTACTTCTACAGCAACAGCACCAACAACACGTTGAAGTCTGTACTCAAGGTTATTCCGCCTTTACCGCTGTCTTTATTGCTCTACCAGGTACCAGGTATAAAACACGAGAGTGATGCTGCTGTACATGATACCATGAATTGGGCTGTCACTTCGCTGGACTTGCCGGCCACCAGTTTTTTCAATAGTTGGGTGGCGAATGAACCTAAGCAACTGCCCTTAGAAGTCTTTATCGATATTAAATAAACACAATGAGAGCCACAAACGCACCAGTCAGTTACGAAAACGCAGAACTCCACAAAACTTTCAAATTCTTGCCAATTAGTAACCAGTGGGCGACATATACCACGGCGTTACGCTAATACCTCTATAAACCCTTTTGGAACCCAAAAACCACGATCGAAACAATCGAGACGCTCGGCCTTATCGACCGTTTTTGTGTAAGCGCACAACAAAGATGAGTAGTATCATGCCGGTTACGTGTCGTATAACTTGTCGGAATGATTGCTACTTTTTTGAACAAGTACATTACATCGGGACGTAAATAAACCCCCTTCTAAGGCAGCAGCCCGCCGTGCTTCATGTGGAAGATACTGCTGTAATCGTCAATGTTTTTCGTCTTTTTTTCCCTTCTGAAGCTCCGAAAGGGTCAATAGAATATTTAGCACCTTCAGCACCTCGCGCTTTCTCGGTACGATAACGACACCAATACACGTAAATGTTATAACACCGCAGCGACGAATATGGCGTCGACCACACGTACGGTAGTAGCAGCAACCCGATTGTGCTGGGTTAGTGCTGGGTTGCGGGGTGGTACCTTGAGCACCGACAGCCGACTACACTCTGCAAAGATCATGTTCCAAACGCTTCTTACGAGACGGTGCTGGTGTGGTGCTGGGTTGATACCTTAACCCTTTTAGAGCCCCCAAAACCCTCCCTACACTAAATCCAAGTAATTTCGTCTCCAAAACGGGCTTCCAGTTGTAAAGGCGTCAAGTACCGACTGCCGACTATACTGCATGGATTTTGTGCCAACCGTTTCTTACAAGATACCAGGTGTACACAGCAGGAGTATTATAAAGGAGTAAAGTAGTAACGATGTTACTTTGTTTTGTTTGGAAACGGTATGAACAAGCTCATAGGACCTGATACTGCCAGATACTCTTACTGCTAAGTATGTTGATGTTGTTGTTGTTGTTGTTGTTGTTGTTGTTGTTATTGTTGTTGTTGTTGGTAGTGTTGTTGATGTTGTTGTGGTTGTTGGTAGTGTTGTTGGTGTTGCTGTTCTCACATTAACTCGCATATCAAATCCGTGGTCACATGACAGGCTCTAGTCACTCAGGAGTGGAAGAATACTTCGGGTAAAATGTACCTAGCCAGAAGTGGTACACGTATGTATCATAGCTGAAGCATGTCATACATCCGCCCAAAAGTGTCCCTATCCGTAGACTGTTGGTGATATGTCGCTTCTTGGTATGTTAGTCGTTGTACATATATACCCGAATCTCAAAACGTGCTGGTAGATATTAAATGTTGCTATTTTAGCGTAAGTTCAAAATCGCAGCAATACGAATTGAAAACAAGAGCGGTATGTACGAACGAAGTTATAATAAAGTATAGCTGCTTTACCAGCAGTTCGACCACGTTTTGGAGACAAAGAACGTGGAAGATGAGTTGCAGTTTGTTGGGGATCGAATCTCGGCTGGCGTTATTAGTAGACGGGACATTTTTTTTCTGGGTCTTCTTCCGTCGCCGGACATACGGGAGCGCGAGTTGGCAATATTCAAAATTTGATGACAATCGACGAGCAATGGGAATGCTGAACCCTAGGCGCGATAAGAACGGAGGCACGCCGCGGGGGGGAGAAGGGATGCCATCTGTGACCGCGGCTTGTCCAGAACTCCGTTGGGGGTAAATATCCTCAAACGACTTTAGCTTAAAAATGCAGCTGATGGCTAAGAATGGGCGCTTCGGGGACGAGGTACATATGCTTCGAAGTATACTTTGAAGATCATACCTAAAAGTTGACTTGACTACGAAGGGCTGAGTCGGCCCGACTTGACGGCTAAATCGTATTGATAGTTGGGCGAACTAAGCCAATCAGCCCACTTTTAGGTGTTTTTCCATATGAAACACACTGCGAGTCACTTATGCACCAGTCACATGCAAAACCCGCAAGCTCCACAATTTCAGAATTACCGCATGGGAGCTACGTGTAGTACCTAACCGAGTGATAACCAGTCTACGAAAACGTTGAAATATGCGTTTTGTAACGGTGAATGGTGAAACGAGCAGAAGTGACCTATGCAAATGACTAAAACTGTACAAGAACGGCGGCCTCTCAGCTGCAGTCCGACCGGGTCACGAAGTGCCGCAGCGCGCGAAGAGGGGGATTGAAGCGCTCCCGGAGAAAAACCAAGAGCACTACAAGTATTAAACTTTGAAGCACGCGCGGCCTACGTATTACGCAGTTTGCATCGGTGGAGCACACTGTTGACGTACGTATGTGAAATGCTTTCATACGAGCGGTTGGATTGCTATACGGCCATACTTTCCTTACCTGTACACTATAAGCAAGTACTTTTATTTTTGTTTTTCAGACGGCGGTGGCTTCCACGAAGGACATCAATCACCACTACCAGGTACATATTTGCTCATTGTCGAGAGCTGCTGTTGTTGTTGTTGTTGTTGTTGTTGTTGTTGTTGTTGTTTTTCGGCTGCTGCTGTTGTCGTGGTGGCTGTTGTTGTGGTTGTTGTGGTTGTTGTCGTTTGTTGTAGTCCGACAGACCGACTCGCCGCTTCATTTGTGACGTGCAATTGTTGATGTTGGAAACAGCGGTGGTACCGATACAACGCAACATTATAGTATCGAAGACGACCCAAAATATTATGACACAACTACAGCAGTAGGAGCGTACGTATTTCAGGTCAAATCGTCTTTTGTAGGTACTTCTACCTACCCTGTACCGGCATAGTAAAAGAGTATGCTAAAGCGAGGGACAACAACGAGGCGTGTCATGCGTTGTGTAGGGCTAACATGGTTTTTAGTTGGGTACTACTACTACTGCTACTACTACTATACTACTGCTTCTACTACTACTACTACTACTACTACTACTACTACTACTACTACTACTACTACTACTACTCTTGCTATTAATACTACTTCTACTACTACTTTTACTACTACTTCTACTTCTACTTCTACTTCTACTTCTACTTCTACTTCTACTTCTACTTCTACTTCTACTTCTACTTCTACTTCTACTTCTACTTCTACTTTTACTTTTACGTTTACTTTTACTTCTACTTCTACTTCTACTTTTACTTTTACTTTTACTTTTACTTTTACTTTTACTTTTACTTTTACTTTTACTTTTACTTTTACTTTTACTTTTACTTCTATTTCTACTTCTACTACTACTGCTGCTAATACCACTTCCCTCTCCTCCTCAACCTCCTCACCCCCCCACCCCCCCCCTCTTACTCCTACCCCCCTTCCCCCCCCTTCTTCAGAGAGTCCGCGCGAGCCTCGCCGTCCGAGTAGTGGAGGCATGCGTCCGGCCGGTCCGCGTGCAGGCGAGAGCGAGGGCGCTTGCCTCCGAGCTAGCGGACACCAGATCCAAGCTCAATGTTCTCGCGCTTGAGGCCGCGGAGGCCCTGGCTAACGAGAGTCTGGGGCGCACAGCTAGGCGGGGATGTCGCGGAGCGGTGGCGGTAGCGGGGCAAGAGAGTCAGGCAGAGCTCACCAAGTGGGTTGGGTTGGGGTGGGGTGGGGTGGGGTGGGGTGGGGTGGGGTGGGGTGGGGTGGGGTGGGGTGGGGTGGGGTGGGGTGGGGTGGGGTGGGGCGGGGTGGGGCGGGGTGGAGTGGGATGGGGTGGGGTGAGGTGGAGTGGGGTAGAGTGGGGTGCAGTGGGGTGGGGTGGGGTAAGATTGGGGTTGGGGTGGAGTGGGGTGGGGTGGGGGGCGGCCTGGTGCTTTATTTCCTTGGTGTGCCAATAGACTTGTGCTCGACCGTGTGCACCCGTTTTCACCGTTGCGGTGACCAACCTGCCTCCCGCTCTCGCCGCGACTCATATTGCATCTAACGCCGAGACAAAACCCCTCTAGGGCTACCCTTGTCCATCCGCGCCACCTCTCGGTCTGTTACCGCTCCTCCATCCTCCACGGCAAGCAGGTTGGTTAACTGCACTCTTGCCCCTTGAGAGACAGCCGTCAAGGTACACTCCGCATACTAAAACTAGTATATTTGGCCTAAAAAGGTCTTGACGAGATAAGGTAGACCGTAACACACTACTTTCCTTTGTCGGAAAGCCGTCAAGGACAGCCGTCTAGGCATTCCCCACTCTTAAAACTAGTGTTTTAGGTCTGAGCAGGCCTTGACGGGTCAAAATTTAACCATCACGCACTCTTATTACCTTGACGGAGAGCTGTCCATGACAGCCGTCAATGTACTACTCATACTGATGAAACTGGTGTATCAAGCGCGCTTTGACGGGACAAAAGCGTCACACACTCAAACCCCTTCACAAACAACTCTCACGGACAGCCGTTAACCTCTTTAGGACTGCAGTCCCAATTTGGGGACTAATAACTTGAAACTAGAGTCAGATATACGTTTCTGTACACTGCAGTACTAAAGGAATTAAGGTACTCCCCACAGTAGAACTAGCATATGTAGTCCAAAGAGGCCTTGATAGGGATTAAAGTGTGTAGACCGTCAACCAACATATTTTTGCTCGACATTACATGACAATCTCTTACCTCCACATCTCTCCGCATGGATGGCTTGCTCCTTGGAATACAAATATCATATACCTGGTATGCCTCTTGTCATCTCCTGTGCTGTCGCGTCTTGTTCGATAGACTAGCGTTGGAGCGTAAGCTAGAGGAGTTGCTAGCAAGGGAGACGCAAATACCCGGGGAGGTGGGATTGGCTCAGGATGAGAAGGACGCTGCAGTGAGAGAGGCTAGGCGGCGACGCGCTCTCCGTAACTCCCTGACGCGTTACAGTGGCAAGGTCAGTGGCGTGATGACCGTCGGGGTTCTCATAGCCTATGGAGGGGCTGTGCGCTCAAAATGGGGTTGTTGAGTGTTGAGGGATAGTGTGGGCGTTTCGTCCGCGACTACTCTTTTTTTGTTGGTTGTCGGGGGGTTGTTTGATACCTAGTAGTCAGTCAGGCAGTTAGTTACCAGGCGGTTGAGTCATATTTAGATGGTTACCTGTGTGTTTGTTCTGGAAGTTTGTTTGATTATTTGGGAAAAAGTCCAGCGGTCAAGGGTGTAAAATCGATCTTTCCACACTAAAACTTCGTAGTGTGCTTGAGTCAAGGTAAATTGTTGGAAAACTGCCGTCGATCAAGGGGTCAAAGTGCCGTCATGGTGCAAAACCGGTCGTTCCACGCTAAAATTTAGTAGTTTGGCGTCAGTCAAGGTAACTTATTGGAAAATTGCCGTCGACCAAGCGGTCAAGGGCTGAACGTCTCCTGATATATTTTTCTGCAGACAGATGCGCTGTCGCTTATGCTCCAACCCTGGCATGAGCCCCCTGTTGTGCACCAAGCCCAAACCAACCCCGTCTCTCTCAAGACGCCCGCTTGCTCTCGCTCGAAACACTCGCGAACTTGATGGCTCGGTCGCTTAATCGCTCTTGTGACACGTGTTTCCGCCGTAATTCCAACCCCCCCCCGCCGTAATTCCAACCCCCCCCCGCCGTGTTTGTACGGACCCACCACCTTATTCAAATCAAGCAAGACTGCTTTCCCTCTCAACCCCCGCGGACACCCCCCCCCTTGCCCCCCCCTTCTCGTGACAACCCCCCGCCCCCTCCCTTCTCATTACAACCCCCCCAGGCAATGCCGACAATCATGTCGAACCGACGGGCCAAAGGGAGTCGGTTCGGAGGTGGGGCCGGGCGAGTTCGCCTGGTGGAGACGTCGGATTATTTGGTGGGGAAGCGCATGCGGCCCCTCATGACCGCAAACGGCCACGGGATTAATCCCGTGTACTGCATCAAGTTCGACCGCACCGGACAGTTCATCTTCACCGGGGCGGACGATGGCCTCGTCAAGGTGAGTTTTGCCACCCCGTATTGCCCTGGAAGTTTGAAAAAGGCGAATCCGTAGGCCAGATCCGCGCGTTCGACCCGCGGGTCAGCCAAAAACAACCCGCGGGTCATGGTGGCTTGACCCACGAGTGACCCGTACATGAACTGACCCGACCCGCGAGATTTGCAAACCTCTTGACTCGACCCGACCAGCGAGATTCTAAGACCTCTTAACCCGACCCGACCCGACCTGCGACATTTCAAAACTTCTTGACCCGACCCGACCCGACCCGACCCGCGCCGCGCCGCTTTGAAACCACCCTGACCCGACCCGCGGGTCGAGTCATGACCCATGAAAAGCGTTGCTCTTTTGGCCTTAGTATGCTGTTTTTTGCATAATAGGCGATCGATGAAGCCATCAAATCGCGGTCTGGTATACGGCGTATTTGTCATGGAGGCAGGGAGGAAGGGCCGAGAGGGAAGGGGGGCGAGGGCGGGACGACGGATACCTTAAAGTCGCGTGTACCAAGCCGTACAGCTAGCGGGGACTGCGTGTTTTGTTTTGGTCTGGGTGGTCGGAAGGGGAGGCCAAGCGAGTTTTGTTGCTTTCCCCTTGCTGCAGCCAAGGGTCCTGATGTGCTTTTAAGGCGCGAGGATGGGCTAGAATACGCCGCGATGAACTAAACATTGGAGCGGCACACGTGCAGCGGGCTACCGTGTCGTGCTGTATCGAGTCTTGTCGCGTCATTGCACCCCAACCCCCTCTCTCCCCTCCTCTCCCCTTGTAACACTCCCCTCGCCCCCTTCTACCCCCCTTGCCCCCACCCCTACCCGCCCTACGCCATACAAACCGGTAAACAACGACGTCCGGTCGGTTATCGGTTATTGTTTGTCGGGTATCCGTTGTCGTTTGATTGGTTATCGTTTGTCGGTTGTTGACTATCGGCGATCGGTTGATCTGTCTCACCGGTTATCGGCTATCGGTTGATCGGTTATCGGTTATGTATCGGTTCAGGTCTGGTCCGCGACTACAGGGCGCCTGAAGCTGTCCCTCCGCGGCCACTCCAGCGTTATCACCGACCTCGCCGTCAGCCCGGACAACTCGATGCTCGTCAGCTCGTCGGACGACCGCCACGTTAGGGTGTGGGACCCGAGGACCGGCGCTTCTCTGGCTGTCCTGCGCGGCCACACCGCCGCAGTTAGCCTCGTTAACTTCGCCCCGGGGGACAGCGTGGCTATCTCGGCCTCGGAGGATGGCACGTGTAGGGTATGGGATCTGCGTGACCGTGACAGGTATGTGCACTGCCTGTGTCTGCTTGGCTGGTGCCTTTGCCTGCTTGGCCGCTTGTCTGCTTGCTTGTCTTCTTGCTTGCTGTCTTCGTGTGGGACAGGGTTAAAGAGGAGCTGCGGTAGTCGCGAGGTCGCTCGTACGTCCCTTGCCGCCGCGCGGGCAGAGTGGCTTAACGGAAGGAGATCGATGGCGTTGGTGTTGAACGTGGGGTGCTAGTGTTGTTGGTGGATGTGTTGATGCTGTTGCTGTTGTTGATGGTGTTGGTGCTGTTGTTGTTGCTGTTGTTGCTGTTGTTGCTGTTACTGTACGCATCTTATGCATGTCGGACGGTGCTTCTTGTACGCCCCGGGACTTACGCTTAGACATGCGGTGCTTGGCTGGCACCCGCTGCACCCCTACCTCATTGCCTCGTTCCTCCCCCCTGCTCCTGCTTCCCCCCCTTTTCTCACTCCCCTTAAACGCACCAACGACCACGGCAACAACAACGACCACAACACGACTGCAACCACAACAACAATGATAACGTCAACGACGGCAACAACAGTCTCGTAGCGGAAGACATCGTACCCATAATCCTGCCGCATAAGAACGAGCAAGGGGGTCTTAACCCTGTCATGTGCCTCTCCGTCAGCCCCGCCGGCAACCTTATCGCCGCCGGCTGCAGCGACGGCTCGGTGCGCGTATGGGCCTACGGTGACTCCGACGACGACCTCGCCTGGGGCACCGGTAAGCACAACACTCGTCGAACGGGAAAGGACAAGCTAGGAACCGGGGAGGTCTTCCGAGCCGCGCCGCCGGTTGCCCGCTCACCACCCCCGCTAGCTAGTGCAGGACCAGGAGCACCAGCACCAGCAGGAGTAGGAGCTGGAGAAGCAGCAGCGCTAGCGGAAGCAGCAGCGGCAGCGGCAGCATCAGCAGCGGAGATGGCGTCGATGGGGGCGGGAACGGGGGCCGGAGCGGCGGCAGCATCGAGGGCAGCATCGGTAGCGGCAGCGAGGGCGGTTTCGGCGTCGGCAGAGGTACCTCCGGTGGCCCCGGGAGGACAAGCGAGAGCGGCGGCTTTGAGAGGTGCCGGCGCGACGGGTCTAACGGGTGGTGGTGGCGGCGGCGGATTTGGGGGTGGTAGCGGTGGCGAGTTTGGTGGCGATGGAAGATTTGGTGGCGGTCGCGGATTTGGTAGCGGCGGCGGATTTGGCAGCGGTAGCGGTGGTGGTGGCAGCGGCAGCGGTGGAGGTGCCCATATCGGCATCGGCAGCGGCAGCGGCAGCGGCAGCGGTGGTGGCGGTGCTTCCTTGTGGAGCGGGGCCTCGGCGGGATTGGACACGGCCGCCGTGGGAGAAGCGGTGGCGGTGGCGGCGGCCGCGATGATGGAAGTGGGCCGTAGCGTACCCCCCACCGCTTCCGGATGGCCCACGAGCCGCGCGGCGGCAGAGGCGGGGCTTGAGGTGCCCCTGTCGCCTCGGATGCACGAGCGCGCCCGATTTTTGGGTTCCCCGGTAGGCGGGATGGGCGTGGGCGGTTCGCCGAGGAACGGTTCGCCAGGGTTTGGCGGAGGTGGGGCAGCCGCCGCTCCTTCTTCTATCGCTACCCCCCCTCCTTCAGCCACTGCTGCCGCCGCAGTCGCCGCTACCAGTGGCGGGGTTGGGGGTGGGGCTGGAATGGAGACAAGGGATCGTGGGGGGCGGCGACGGGAAGGGGAGCGGGGAGCGAGCGGCGGTGAGGGAGAGAAAAAGACGCTGGAGGTCCGTTTGGCGACGAAGTTGCTCGGTGAGTGAACAAAGTGTCGGAAGGGATGCGAGTGGGAGTGGGTCTGGGGGGGCTGAGGGAGGGGGAGGAGGAGGTGGCGGTGGTGGTCGTGGCGGACATCTGAAGAGGTACTAAGTGGTGATCGGGAGAACCCCCGGGTTCCGCTGACGCTTCCGTGAAACAAATTGTAAGTCTTGCCGCTTCCGTTGTAAGCCGGCGGCGGTGGTGTTGGTTGTGGCGGCGGCGTTAGGTTCTAGCTCGCTCCGTCATGACCCCGTCTGGGCCACGGTTCTGGCCCGATCCCCGATTGACCAACGCTCATATTTTGCAGGCGTCTCATGTATAATACCCCCCCTCTGCCCTCTCTGCTGGCGCCATCGCCCGCGATATTTTTGTTATTCGAAATGGACCCCAGGCCACGTGAGCGGGGTTACCGACACGAGGTTCAGCGGCCTGGGCGACAGAATCTTGACGGCCTCGATGAACGATGGCACGGCTCGCGTTTACAGCTGGGGAACGCGATTCTCCCATCTCAAGCACCTGGTTCTCAAGGTGCGGGATATTTTGGTTCGGCCTGGTTTGGTTTAGGATTTTGGTTTTGGTGGTGGTTTTGGTTTTGGGCTTGGGTTTGGTTTTGGGCTTCATGACATACCGACATGCCTACCTAATAACCTACTGACCTGCTGACCCACCAACCTACTGATCTGCTAACCTACTGTATCAACCTGCTGGTGGTCTATTGACCTTCTGACTTTGCTTAACGACTCACCGACCTAGTTATCTGTCAACCTACCGACGTATTGAACTACCAGGCTGCTGACCTTCCGACTATACCCGCCTACCAACCTACAAACTTACCGGCCTATGGCACCAACCCGCTGACCTAACAGCTCAAATTACCCACCTGCCGACCGCTGGACCGACGTGTACATGCCGATATACCGACCGCCTCGTCGTCGCGTCTCGTTTTTTCCCGCTACGCCTCTTAACAGGTGTGCCGGCAAGACCCGACGACGACTGCGGCGGGCAGGGCTAGGGGAGGCGGCAGGCGAGCGGGGGGCGGGGAACCGAAAAGCTCCCTCGATGACGCCTGCTGGAGTTGCGACGACGAGATAGTGGTGACTACAGAGAGGGCTGCGGGTTCTAGGGTCCCTCAAGACACCGCGGGTTCTCAGTTTAAGGTGGGCTGGGTTGGGTTGGGTTTCGGTTTGGTTTGTAAGTTAGGTTGGATTGGGTTTTGGTTGGGTGTAGTTGGGTTTTATTTTGGTCTGGTTGGGTTGGAATGAGTTTGGGTTAGGTTTTGGATTAGGTCGGGTTGGGTTGGGTTGCGTTGGGTTGGGTTGCGAAGGGTCGGGTATGGATTGGATTGCATTGGGTTAGGTAGGGGTGGATTGGACGGAGTGGGAAGTCGAGACGGAGGCTTTGCAAGCTGCGTGATGTTATACGTGGCATACGCAGTACTACCACTACTCCTAATGCTGTGTTCAACGAAGGCCTAATGCTGTGTGTAACGAAAGGCAACATTAGCATTGTAGTGATTGCAATCACAAATACACGCAATACGACGCCTACTACCGTAACACATGCAATGCGACTTGTACTAACTACTGCAGCAACACGTGTAAACAATGGTACATGCAACGCTTTTTTTCGTAACGCACCCACCACCACCACACGCCAACGACAACAGGTGTGGAACAGCCGAACCGGAGTCCTAATGCAAACCGTCAAGGGAGCCCACGCCCAAACCGTGTCCGCCCTCATCCCCCACCCGTTCGAGCCCGGCTCTCTCGCTTCGATCGGAAGCGAGGGTACCGTCTGCACATGGGACATCGGCCGCGGGAGACACGGGGGTGGGCGATGCGCCTCGCGGTTCGAGAACTTTCTTACCGAGGGTCCCCAATCGGACCTGATCCACTACGACATGCCGGTCAATGTGCTGGACGGGGTTTATTCACCCGACGGGTCTTCCATCGCCGTCGCCGACGTTGTGAGAAAGCGTGGTGGCGTGTTTTTTTTGCGGGGGAGGGAGGGAGGGAGAGAGGGAGGGAGGGAGGGGGTAAGGGGGGTTGTCGCCGATGTTGTGAGAGAACTTGGAAGCGTTTTTTTGTTGGGGCGGGGAGAAGGGCAGAGGGAGGTGGGGGGTTTTGATCGTTTTTTTTTTGTTGTTCCTCAGATGGGTTTTCCATCGCCGTCGCCTACGTTGTAAGAGCTAGAAAGCGTGTTTTTTCGGGGGGCTGGGGGGGAGGCATGTAGTGGATGGGTAACGGCAGGGAGGGTGGGGGGGGAGGGGACAGGTGCCGGCGATGGGACCTGCCATGTTTTTTTTTGCTCATATATGAGTATTTGTACTTATGCTTATTCGTGCGTTGCTGTTTCTTTTAAGAGATATCGTAATCGGGTCTCGGTTTGACTATCGTTTCGTTTATCCCCGTCGGCTCAAACGCCCCCCCCCCCCTCCTCGCGCTCACTTACCTAGCCGTGTTTTTTTTTTGTCGACGGCAGATGGGGAGGTGGACCCTGTACGGCACCGGGCAGAGGATTGACGAAACCGCCAAGGGAAGGATGGTGAGGCAAGGGGAGGGGGGGAGATAGGGTTGGAGGGCAGGGGGGGAGGGAGGGAGGAGGAGGAAGGAGGGATAGGGGGGGGGGGGAAGGCAGGAGGGATGCAAGGGGGGAGGATGGAGGGAGGGCGGGAAACGTTGGATATACTGTCTTCACATTAAACTTTTTTTGTGTATCCGACGACATTACGCTCCGTGTCCCTCCGATTCTTCATCCTAGAGAGGTACCAAATTATGTGGGCACACACTGTAAGAAATTAGAAAATCGTCGCATACGAATGGACGAAACCATATCGTATTCCGCGGAACCGGGCATAGAAAGCACAGCAACAACAAGGCAAGCAAGGAAACAATCAGTAAAAAAACGTGTACAGGTGTGTGTTCAGAGTTAAAAAACCATGTAACAAGTCTGGTTCAGTACTAAAAAAACATGTTTAGGTCTGCTAAAGAGTTTGACCTTCCTTTGATTTACACCGAACCAGCGGGTATAATGTAAACATGAAAATATCCGTTTAACGATATGTACACGTAAGTATTTCCCGGTGTGTTTGTGGAAGCAGGTTCCGCTGGAGCAGTACTTCACATCGGACTACCGCGAACTGATTCGAGACGAGTGGGATAACGTGCTCGATGCTTTCACGCAGCTGCCGCCGCACGAGGCGCAGACTGGACAGCTGGTGGACTTTATCGGAAACTCGCACCCGGAGGAATGCCAACCGGACAAGGTTAGATGAAGAGAGAGGGAGGAGGGGAGGGGGAGAAAGAAAGAGATGAGGAGCAGAGCAGAGAGATACAGAGATAAGAGGCAGAGGAAGACGTGGAGAACGGGACAGAGAGTCAGAGCCTAACAACCGCAGAGAGAGGAAGGGGAGAAAAATCCAGAGAGAGATGGAGAGAGAGAGGGAGAGAGGGCCATAGAGAAAATAGAGAGAAAATATACAGAGACGGAGGGAGACAGAGAGACATAGTGGAACAGAGAGCCAGGTGTATACCGCGAGAGAGGGCAAGAGAGAGATAGACCTTGACCCCCATCCTTGTCGAAGAACCCCCCGCCCTCCACCCTTTCCTCCCTCCCTCGCCTTCCTCTCCCCGATCCCCTCCCGCTCAATCCCATTCATCCATTTCATTTTTTTCGCGCCCCGTCCCCCCCCCCCATCAGTCGACCTTGTGGGGCCCGCTGCCCCTGCCCCCGGGTCTTGTGGCAACTCAGCTGAAGGCGGTGCAGAAGATCGCGTCGGACCTCCGAAAAGCGTTGGCATCTAACGAGGCCCGCACTAACGCTCGCGGCTTCACTGTGCCGCAGCATCTCGGAAACGCCGCTGCGAGGGGTGGGCGGAAGCACCCCCCGGCCTCCGGCTCCGCCTCCCCCTCCTCGGGTGTCCACCGCTGGCAAGACGGAGGCATTGTCACTGATGGTGGCGGTCTCGGTGGTGGTAGCGTTAGCGGTAACAGTGGTGGCGGTGGTAGTGGCGGGGGTGGAGGCAGGAGAGGTGGCGTGACCAGCGGAGGGAGGGGGGGCTCGGTAACGCGGGGAGGGGGGGGGGGGGGCGGGGGGCGGAGGGTGGTCGGGTGGACGAAGGGCAGCCGCCGCCCAGCGCGGGTTCTACACGGAACACGATGAGGATGATCCATACATAGAAGTGTCTGATTCGGGGGAGGATGAGGACCCGGATTCGGAGTACGAGTACGCGCCACGGGCGGGGGGGGGAAGGAGGAGGTCAGGGGCAGGGACCCGCGGGGCCCGCGGGAGGGGTAAGGGGCCCTTGTCTAGGGAGGAGCGGGCGAGGCGGCGGCAGCAGTCCGGGCAGAATTCGGGTACGGGGCGGCGGAGCGGCAGTGGGAGAAGAGGCAGTGGTGCGGTTTGTGTGAGCAGCGATGAGGAGGAGGAGGACGAGGACGAGGAGGAGGAAGAAGAAGAAGAGGATGAGGAGGACGGGGACAGTTCGAGGGGGCGCCGTAGCACTCGCCGCAAGAAGAAGGGGAAGGGGAAGGGGAAGGCTCGTGGAGGAAAGCGTGGCGGCGCTGGAAGCGGGGCAGGCCGCGGCGGTGGCGGTGGCGGCGGTGGCGGTGCTAATGGGAACGGGCCCTTACCTATCATCCCCGATGACTTCAACTCCGCGGTGGTTGCGGTTGGCTCAGACGACGAGCCGGAAGCTTGGGGAGGGGCGGTCGAGGCTGAGTCTAAGCCTGGGCCTGGGGCAGGCGGGCGCACCACTCGCGGGGCCGATAGAGCGGCCGCGGCGGCGGCGGCAGCGGCGGCGGGACTGCTGAAAGTGGACCGGAGTGGGCTGGAGTGTGCGATGTGCCACAAGGGTAACTCGCGGGATTACCCCCTCCCCGGGAAGATTGTGGGGTCGCATCCGATGATGGACGGTGCGGCGCACGTGTGGGTTCACGATGGGTGCGCGCTGTACAGCCCCATGGTTTGTCGGGATGAGGGGACAGACGCGCTGTGTAACATTGCCTCCGAGGTGAGGAAACCCATGTACTGGTTGCGGTGTTGGTGGTGGTTGTGGTTGTGTTGGTTGTCGTGCTGGTGTTGATGGTGTTGAAGATGGTGGTTGTGTTGGTGACGTTGGTGGTTGTGTTGGTGACGTTGGTGGTGGTGCTGGTGTTGATGGTGGTGCTGGTGTTGGTGTTGTTGGCGGTGGTGGTGTTGGTGGTGTTTGTGGCGGTTTTAGTGGTGTTACTGCTGGCGGTGTTGGTGGGTGTGTTGTGGTGTTGGTGTTGGAGATGTTTGTGTTGTTGCCAGCGTTGCTGTCGTTACTATCGTTGTTGTTGGTATTGTCTCTTTCTCTCTAACCCCCACTTCCCCTTCCCCCGCTCTCCGCTCTCCCTCTTTCCCCCCCGTCTCCACCTCTCCCTCTGCTCACCCTTTTATCTATTTCTACACACAATACACCAGGTATGCATAAATGTAATTATCAAAACCTACGTCTTCCTCCCCCGTCATGCCCCCCCCTCTTTCTTCCCGTGCGTTCCTGCCCTGCGTGTTTGCCGTTCTATCGCTCCCATGTCTTCATATGTCCTATTTTGTGTTGGCAGGTCAAACGCGGGCGGCAGCTGATCTGCACGGCGTGCAAGCGCAGAGGGGCGACGATCGGCTGCATTGTTGAAACCTGCAAGAACTCTTACCACTTTCCATGCGCCGAGGAGACGGGCTGGTCGTTCTCGACGGCCATCGTGGGTTTTCACTGCAAGCGGTGAGGATTGTTTCTTGGAGGGTTGGGGGTAGGGGAACTCTACTCATATCGTGCATGGCCGTAGTCTTGCGACCGTAGACCCTCGCATCCCTGCAATACCTGGATGAAGCAGGTCGAGTTTTCACCGACCAAGCAGATTTCGTTCCGGATGGCGAGGGTTGATTGCTAGTGACCAATGAGGTTGTATAGATCGTGTTGCACAGCAGTCCTGCGCGTTTTTTTTTTCTTTTCCTTGTCTCGCTGTCCGTGTGTGTCTCAGCAAGGATCGTTCCTAGGGGAAAAAAAAATGTTACGAAACGTACAAAAAAAAAATGTCTTATTTTAGATTGTTGTCACAATCTGTTTTTTCAAGTCTCGTGATCGTGCTTTAAAAGGCGTGACGGAATAGCACGAAGCTCCAGATTTCACGAGTCACGTTTTTTTTTGCGTTCGTTAGGAATGACGCTTAGTGCGACATGCCGGTTTGTCTGCATGTCTGCCTGTCTGTTTGTCTGTCTGTCTGTGTTAGGGCATGTGCCTTTGACCGTATCTATGATAGCAACAGAGTGTGTTATGCTTCTAGCCCGTGTCTGTGCCTGCGTGCAATTGTCTGTATTAGTTCCACTTTGGTTTTGTGTTCTGGGCCCTGTGCGGTGATTGGTTGGTGGGCTGATGCAATGGTTCATTGGCGGGCTAATTCAATGGTTGATTTTTTGGGGTAGATCCAATGGTTGACTAGTAATAGTGGGTGTATGTGGTTGGTCCGTATGATGGATTGAATGGATTGAGTGGATTAATCGCTGCCGGGAATATATTAGCATCATTTGGTTGGTCGATGGGCTGGTGCCATGTTTTATCGGTGGGCTGATGCAGTGGCCGACCCAGTGGGCTGATGCTACTGCTCAAGCGTTTGTGTAGTAGGCTACAAGATTCAAGCTTCCCCTGCGGGTTGTGGTCAGCTTGAAATCCCCGGAGGTGTCGCGAGATGAAGGGGGGGGGGGGGGGGGGACTATCGCAAACTATCATATAAGAAAAAGTCAACCACCGTAAACTCTTGCAAATTAACTAAGAAAAATATTTAAGCCACCGCCCCAGTAACCCGGTAAAGCAACGCCGACCAGCCCAGACGAGTTTACAGCTTATTGCAAACCTGGTACCTGGTATACTTTACCGGTCGCCCCGGTGGCGTATCAGGTTATGCCTGGTATAGGTCAGTTTCGTGAGTTCGAGCCCCGCCGAGTGCATACTCGTATACACTCGTTCGGACTTTTTCTTGTGCACGAATTGACTTGCGGAAAGCGCGAGGGCGTGAGTTAGCAACACTCGATGAAAAATCGACGAGCAGTGGGACTGCTGAACCCTATGCGCGATAAGAATTGAAGGCAAGAACCGGGGGGGAGAAGGGACGACACCTGTGACCACGGCTTGTCCAGAAGCTGGAAAGTAGAAGTTTGAGAAGAAAAGAAAGAAGATACTTTAGGTTATAGCCATGTACCATATCTTATTACGGTGGGGGTCAAATAGAGCGGTATCTCTGTATAGTGCGGTCCAAATCGCTTGGCGCGGCTGAGAAATTGCGTTCATAACCTGCGATGAATAGTGCGGCTTCCCCGTATAAGGCGGTCATATGGCTTCCAAGACACCACCGCCTTAACCCCTTCACGGCTGGAAAGCCGTTTTTGGGGACACATCACTTGTTTTCAGCATAGAAAGGTTTTTTTGGGGCTCTAAAGTGGTTAATACAGAAATACGGTACCTAAGACAAAACAGAACCGATAACAGGTACACAGGTCGATTCTGAAACGTAACCGTCCGCCCCTCCCCCCCCCCCCCCGGATCGGTCGCCACGCAGGTGTCGCAAGCGGCTAGGAAGCAGGGGGGGTGGAGGGGTCGGGGGGGGAGAGGAGCAGGACCCTTGGACGGGCGATGTTCCGGCTGATCGCGATTGGCTTACCGTCGACAACCCCGCCGCGGCGACGCAGCACGGGTACTGTCCTCAGGTACGCTGTACATACTCTACCGGTCCTCTCTTAACGCTTCGACAACTGGAAACCCGTTTTTTGGGGACAAATTACTTGGATATAGTATAGGGGTTTCGAGGGACTCCAAAGGGGTTAAGAAAGAGCCAAAGACGCTTGGCAGGGGGTAGTAAGGTAGTAAGTTTTGGCTGAATGCATATGTATATATGGCTGGCGGGGCGGGGCTCCTACACTAAGCACCTGCCCAATAAAAAATAGCGTTCAATTAACTCTTTTCGACAGAGTATTCCCAGTACGTCAGCTGTGACTTCGACCGGTGGAGTTTTGGATGCTCAGCTTTGGAAGCTGCGTAATATTAACACCCTTTGTGTGGGACGGTAGTCCCTTCGCAGGTTTTCTCTTTCTCTGGTGGAGGTGTTAGTGTTAGTGTTAGTATGGAGACACACCGAGGTGGGTTATGTGCGCAACCGCACGCTCGAGGGTCAACGATGAGGAAACACCTCAGAGTCTGCCTCGAGGAGCCAGGATGATCTTGAAGGATTATAGTGATTAAGGAGGCGGTACAATCTAGGGAATAGGGACTGGTATAAACAGTTGTGTTTTTTTGCAAACACTTTTTCGGTGCATACGTACGGGTAGGGCCGTGGGATTTTTTTGGGCTTTTCGCGTTCATTTTTTTTTTCACCAAAAAAGTCGGTGTTTGGGTGAGATATAGAGCGCTCCTCCGGTGACATGCCTCCGATTTTTTTGGTACACCCGTACCGTAGCCTCAGGTACAGTACCGGACACCTATGAATGATAAAAGACAGGGTAATGAGAAAGGCAGGCTGAGATGTACAGGAAAACACGAAAATCGGGGGGCTATCAAGAGAACCAGGGTACTATTAATAAAGAAAAGCAAGCTGATATATATACGAAGCAAAAAGTATATTTTGTTTCTTCATCCCATACCGGTATATTACCCTCGCATTACTCTCGCGCTCCCTCCCAGTAGTAACTCAGATCCGGGGTCACATAGCGGGCCCTCCTCCCCCCTCCCCACTACGGCACGTGCCCTTATTTTTTTCGCGAGAATCATTCATCATTTTCTTCCCTCGTCGACTCGCGTTGAATTATTTAGAAAAATAACGAAAATCGGGAGCCGTTACACCGAACTTTGTGTAAAACGCACCCCCCTCCGAGGTGATAGAAACCCAGCCCGGGTGAATGTGTCTGTTTCTTATAAGGGTGTCCCTTCACTGCTTTCGGAGGGAAATAAGAAATTCGGAGACGATTAAACCGAGGTTTGTGTGGAGTACGCCTTTTCTGAAGTAAGAAATTTGGTGTGCGGGGGAAGCAAGCTACTGTACGGTAAAGGTGTTGCGCTTGCGCTATTTATTTGTCCCCTGAGGGTGGTGGCTTAACCCCTTTAGAACCCCCGAATCCCTCCCTATACTAACTTCAAGCAAATTTGTCCCGGGAAAGGGTTAAGGAGCTCTGTGCCTTCGAAGACAAAAACTTAAATTGAGCAAACTGAAAGAGCAACGAGATGACCAAAGCCTTGTCCTAGCACCAACCGCTGTTGCACCCCTCACAAAATGGAAAAAAAATCGGCACTCGTTTCTGATGAGACTGGAACCGCATCTGCTTTTCCTTGGGAAAACTTCGTGATTCCGCGACACGCTGCTGCTGTACTTGGCCAATTAAATTATGCAGGGTGCAAGCATGTACCTTAGTGCTATCACTAGAGCTCACCAAAAGAATGGCAGAAATTTCCATGTCGATTTAGGGACGCGACCACATCGCTGAATGTTGGGTTTGTGCTTCCAGGACTTTTGGTTTGCACAGCTTTTTTCATGTTTGATCCTGGTATTTTTACACTGGCGAATGTGTGGACAATTAATCAGTAGTTTTGCCGGAGCTGGGTCAAGACCACATCGCTGAATGTTGGGTTTGTGCTTCCAGGACTTTCGGTTTGCACAGCTTTTTTCAAGTTTGATCCTGGTATTTTTACACTGGCGAATGTGTGGGCAATTAATCAGTGGTTTTGTCGGAGCTGTGTCAAGTCGCGATTCCTTGGCCAAATCACGCGCTCTTTGGCCAAATCACGCGCTTTTTTTCAATCTCACCCATGAATACACCTCCCCCCCTCTAATGTATTCAGGTGGGCGAGGTGGTGATGTACTTGCCCCAGGGGCACGCGGCTTACCTGCGCACCTACCCCGAGAACAAGGCACCTCCTTACAGGCTCTTCAAGGGCCGGCCTGCGGTGGTGCGATGTCAGGTGCGGCCTTGCCTTGCCTTGCCTTGCCTTGCCTTGCCTTGCCTTGCCTTGCCTTGCCTTGCATTGCTTTGGGTTAGCCTTTACATGTTTTGTCTTAGTTTGCCTCCCCTCTTTGCCTTTGCCTTTCCTTCCCTTGGCTTCCCTTCGAATTCCCAACGCTTCTGTTCTACCTGTTCCAATCCCCTTTCCTTCCGTACCCCCCCCACGCCCCCAACCGCCCCCCACCCCCCCCCACCCCGAAAATCGCTTCCCAGGTGAAGGAAATCTCGTACGCGTTTCCCACCGACCACGAGGACACGGGGTGCAATTCGGTGGTCTGCCACGTTACTCTCGACGTGCTCGGCTTCCCCGTTCGCGTCAGCTCTTCCGTGACGACAAGGCAGAACCTGGTCCAAGCTGGTCGCGGGGAGTATCCCCTAGCTTTCTGCTCGGATTCGTTCGGCCCGGCTGCTGGCCCGGGCGAGCCAGCCTCGACTTTCTCGGTGAGCTTGAGAGACTCCGGTGCGGCGGATTTTCTGGTCCCGGAGAAGAGGTACGACTTGTCGCTAAGACGCACGTGGAAGCTGCAGGAGAGGGTGATGATGGAGTGGAAGGAGGAGGCGGAGGAGGGGACTGGGGGGGCGGGGGCAGGGGGAGGGGCGGGGGGAGGGGCGGGGGGGGCGGGCGGCGTGCTTACTCCGTTTTATGGGGTTGTCACGAAGATTGGATTGGAGCGGGAACAGTCTGGGAGCGAGACGTGGCCGAATTCGCCCTGGGATTGTCTGAGCATTACGTGGGATATGGATGGGACTGCGTCTTCGCTGGGTCCTTGGGAGCCAAGACCGGTGAGTAATGAGGCGTGCTGGGGTAGGGGTAGGGGTGTACCGTAATGAGGTGTTCCGGAGTAGGGGTATGAGTAGTAGGGGTGTACCGTAATGAGGCGTTCCGGGGTAGGGGTAGGGGTGTACCGTACTTTTTCTGACGGTCCTCATTTTTGGCAGCTCTGAACTGTGCTTCGCCCAAAAAACGAGTTTTGAGAAATACCGATAAGGTATGCAACGCAATGGGACAATCCCATGACTCGTATGGAGATTCTTTCAAGAAGAGGACTATGTTGTCGGAGAATTAATAAACATATCTCGCTATTTTTTTCTTCAAAATATGCCAGGTATATATTTTTGAGTTCGCCCGAAGAACGTAAATGAGAACAAGATAAAAAGATAGAAACAAAAGTCACAATGTTTAATGTTTTTGTACCGCTGAAGTTTTCTGACCATACGTTGCCCTGAGAAAGTCATTTTTATGTGGAAGGACTTACCGCATAAGAATTGGCTAACAATTATTCTCTTTTGTAATAGACTCACTATAGACCGACGGTTTGGAGTAGTTGGTCGATTGGGGAGCCATGTCGTAGCACGCGTCCAATACGTTATATACTGGTATATAGGAGACCGCGGTTTGACTGCTTGACTGACCGCCCCGTAACACCAAGACTGGTATGTCGTGGCGAGAAGAGACCTTGACGCGACCAAAAAGACAGGGATGGTAGGAGACCGCGGTTTGACCGCTTGACTGACCGCCCCGTACACTAAGACTAGTATACTGTGGCCAGAGGAGACTTCAACGGAACAAAAAAAACTGGGGTTGTACACTGTAGGAGATCGCGGTCTGACCCGTTGACGGACCGCCTTCTACACTAATACTAGCATATTGTGGCCAGAGGAGACTTTGACGAGACTAAAAAGACTGGGATTGTAGGAGACCGCGGTCTGACCCGTTGACTGACCGCCCTCCCTACCCTGAGACTTGCATATCATGGCCATATGCGGCCTTGACGGGACAAAAAAGCCGCGATGGCAGGTGACCGCGGTTTGACCCCTTGACTGACCGCCCCCTACACTTAGACTAGTATGTGATGGCAGAAAATGGCCTTGACGCGACAAAAAAGCCGACATAGTCGGAGACCGCGGCTTGACCCCTTTTGACTGACTGCCCCGTTATGTGCGCGTGTGCTTGCATTTTTTTTTTTCTTCATCCCATCTATTTCCTCGCACTGCTCTCGCGCGCCCTTCCAGTAGTAACTCAAATCTGGGGTCGCATAGCGGGCCCTCCTCCCCCGTCCCCGCTACGGTATAATAACGCCTTCATTCTATCGCGAGAAGAGGTCAGCCTTTTCTTCCCTGGTCGACTCGCGTCGAAATGCGCTTACCCACGCTGCTAGGCGCTCTGGGCAGTTGGTCCTATTTTGCATTTTTGCATCTCTCGTTTTTTTTATTTTTTTCTTATTTTTGTTTTTTTTTCTCGCATTTTCTTGCATTTTCTTATTTTTTTTACTTGTTTTTTTCTCGTTTTTTTCATCTTACTACTTTTTTCTTGCACTTTCTTTTATATTTTTTCTTTTTTTGTAAAAGGTGACCTGGGCCATCGATGAAGACCCACCTCCAGTCGAGGCCGAGAGCATTCGCTCTTGCATCCCCGGCCCGTTGCGGGACCGCTTGGCGTTGGCACTGAGGGAGTTGGTGGAATCTCCGGAGGCGGCACCTTTCGCGGTGCCAGTGGACGTTGAAGACTACAAAACTGTGGTTCCTGTGCCAATGGACCTGGGACTCATCCTGCGGCGACTGGAGAAGGTAAGGCGTTTTTGTGCAGAGAGTAGGGCGATAGGGGAGTTGGCGGGAGAGTTGGCTTTCGTCTATTCAGGAAGGGGTGGGTCTAGGTTTGTGGTGTGGGTTTTGAAGAATACGTGGGAACGCTGGGGGAGGGGGGGCAGGAGAGGAGTTGGCTTGTTGAGCGCGTGCGTGTATGGGCAGGGTGATATTGTTTGGAGTCGGCATAGAATATGGGGAGCTTCCGTACGAGAGGAGGGAAAGCGGGGGGTCGGGGAGCGCGCCGGGCGACGCCGGCAGTTGGCAGTCGTTTGTGGGTGTAGGTTAGGTTTGGGGTGTGCGCGTGTGATGGGCGGGGCGAGAGTGACGACGCGCAATGATGCAGGTGACGCTCGCACTTTGAAACCGTTGCATTTCGATCGAAACATCCCAAGCTTAATCAGAAGTATGGGACCCCCCCCTCAGTTGTATTCATTTTACAGTAGGTCGGAACGCCCACGGATTTTTTCAGATCGTCCGACTACTAGCCCCCCATGCTCCGTCTGGAAAGGGATGCGTGCTCAATGGTCAAATTACTAATGCGCAAGCAGCAAATGAGTACCCCCATCTCCCGTTTCCCTCCCGGCCTCTCTAACCCCTTCGCCCCCCCCCCCCCCGCTGCCGCTGCCACCGCCAAAAATTTGCGTGGTCTCCCAGAACTACTACTGCTCGGTGGACGCGCTCGAGTTCGACTGCAACCTTGTCTACGCCAACTGCACCAAGTACAACCGACCGGGATCGGACATCGTGAAGCTCGCTTTGATTGTCTCGGACCAGCTGGTTCAGGCTATTAAAGCTGTCTCGGAGCGTTCTTCGGGCAGCGGGACGGATTCTGGTACTGGTGGTGGTAGTGCCGGAGCTAATGGTGCTGTTGGTGGTGGTGTTGCTGATGGCGGCGGCAGCAGCAGTGGTAGCGGCGGTAGTAACGGTGACGGTATTGGCGGTAGCAGCGGTAACAGCGGTAACGGTACCGGCGCCAGCGGTAACAACAGTAACGGTGCCAGCGCCAGCGGTAACAGCGGCAGTAACAGCGGTAACACGGGCGGTAACAGCAGTAACAGCGGTAACAGGGGCCGCGGACACAGCGGTAGCAGAGGTACCGGCGGTAACAGCGGTAGCAGTGGCAGCAGAGGTAACAGCGGTAACAACGGCTATTTGGCCGGCGTTAACGGTCTTGCCGCCGCCGCTGCCGCCGCTGGAGGAGAAAGAGGACAGCGATCGCGGCAAAATTCGGGAGCGAGGAATTCTCCCAGCAGGCTGCAACCGAAGGAAGAGGAGGAGGAGGAGGGAATGGAGGAGGAGGAGGAGGAGGAGGAGGAGGCCGAGGAGGAGGAGGAGGAGGAGGAGGAGGAGGAGGAGGAGGAGGAGGAAGAGGAGGAGGAAGAGGAAGAGGAAGAGGAGGAGGAGGAGGATGACGAGGAGGAGACCCGGCAGAGCCAACGGAAACGAGCGCGCACAGGACGTGGACGCAGTCCGGGTAAGGGTTTCTTGTTTCGGCCTTGGCTTCGAGGTTGGCATGAGATTGGGGGTTCGTTGTGTGCGCTGTGCTACGAGTGCCATTCGATTTTCTTTTTTGTGCCAAGTATATGTTTTTGAATTGTGTCATAAAGCTGTTGTGCAGTGTTGCCTCGTAGTGTATTGTGTTAAGTGTTCTGTTGTGTTGTGTTGTATTGTATTGCTGTTGTGTTGTGCTTGTTGTATGTTGCGTTGTGGTGATTGATGATTTGGTTTGTTTTTCGTGGTTCTCGCCGCGCCTGTGGCTTTTGGCTCGCGTCGTTGTGGAACGTGGTTCACGCTCGCAAATTTATATTCTAGACATTTTATTACGACGGTGTGGCAATTTTTGTAGCTAATCCGCACGAGGCCGTTTCGACGGCAGCTGCAACCGCGCCTTCCGACCCGTTCTTGTGGCGACGCGACATCGCCAGTCCAGCCGTTCATCACTAGGGGTATTACTGTCTGTTTCATCCCCCGAAAACTTTCGATGGCGAAAATATCATCGTACTGCTGTTTATTATTTGACTGCCCTTGCTACCACTACCCCAGCATAGGTCCCCGACGCAAACCTCGGAGGGCTGTAGGAGGATAACCCTTGACCTGCCCAGCTTCGGAAAAATGGCTGAATTTTCTTGAATTTAAACCTAGACCCTCACCCGCCTCGACCGCCTTCAAAATATCTCGGAATTTAAGATGTAATGATAAGTTAGTGTGCGCTGTCGAACATTCTGCCGAAGCTAGGCCAAGCCGTAAACCACTGCAAAGGTCACCAGGGCACCAAAAGCATCCAGTACTGACACGTGCTACGATATAGGGGTGCACCACTTTTTCTCCGAGGTTCCTCAATTTTGGAGGTTAAGACACGTCCTTCTTAAACCAAAAAACTGATTTGGACAAAAATAACCCTGCTTCATCGCGGATGAAAAATCCACATGGCCTAGGTACACGACGAGAAGCATTGCCAAAAATGGGTTAAGGAGCCACGTCATTCAGAAACCGTTTCGAACGAAAAGTGCCACCACTACTACTACTACTACTACTGGTACTACTACTACTGCTACTACTGGTACTACTACTACTGCTACAGCTACTACTACTACTACTACTGCTACTGCTACTGCTACTACTACTGCTGCTACTGCTACTGCTACTGCTGCTACTACTGCTGCTACTACTATACTATTATACTACTACTGCTACTACTACTATACTACTATACTACTACTGCTACTACTACTAGTAGTCTTTTCGGGTCTTTAATGCTCCAGGTACTGGCAGGTACTGGCAGGTACCAGGTACTCAGCACTTTTCAGTTCAAAGTTTTCCAGGTACCGGCAGGTAATTAGTACTTTTACTCCAGGTACTGGCAGGTACTGGCAGGTACTCATTCATGTTCAGCTTCAAGCACTCCAGGTAGTGGCGCGTGCTGGCACGTGCTGGCAGGTGCTGGCAGGTGCTGGCAGGTACTTAAGTCATGTCCAGCTTGAGGTACTCAGGTATTCAGTTAACTTCAGCTTGAGGTACTCAGGTAATGGCAGGTGCTCGAGTCATGTTCAGCTTGAGGTACTGCGGGCACTGATTCTTTCTAAAGGCAAACCCTTGTTCTATACCAGGTATGATTTGTATGGCCTTTAGATGATGTTGCCGGATGAGAGACGGGTGATCTGAATGATCTGGCACATGTTTCGTGGTGCCTGCTGGGAGCCGGATGATCTATATATTAATAGTGTCTAAACGCCTTTACAACTGGAGACCCTTTCGGGGGACAAAGTCACTTAAAGTTAGTATGGGGAAGGATTTTGGGGCTCCAAAGGGCCCTGGTCTACATGATCTGGATGACCTACAGATCATGTTGCCTGGTGGGAGCCGTATGATGTGTGTTACCTAGCACATGTTTCCTGGTGCCTGGTGGGAGCCGTATGATGTGTGTTACCTAGCACATGTTTCCTGGTGCCTGGTGGGAGGCGTATGATCTATATATTAACAGTGTCTTAACGCCTTTACAACTGGAAACCCTTTTGGGGGGGACAAGTTTGCTTGAAGTTAGTATAGGGAGGGTTAAAGGAAGACACGGCCCTGGTCTATATGATCTGGATGGCCTATAGATAGTGTTGCCTGGTGGGAGCCGTATGATAACCTAGCACATGTTTCATGGTGCCTGGTGGGAGGAGTATGATCTGAACGGTCTAGCACATGTTTCCTGCGCTGGATCTGTACTACACAGATCGTTTGATCTGTTTTATATAGATCCTGCACAACATATCATATCGAGAGGTATAGGATTATAGGTGATCTAGGTGATCTGTATGGTGTAGTCTGTATCGTCATGTGTTCGATGTGTTGAAAAAAGAAGTTACTGCTACTGCAAATGTTGACGCCTGTTTTTTCCTCGTGTGTGTGTACCGCCGCCGCTCCCCAATTAAACAATATAATATTTTCTCTCATTCTGTTTGGCCCGGACGAGTATCTCTCGCGTTTTGTCGGCCCAAACGATTATCGATCTCGCATTTTTATTGGACCTAACGAGTATCGATCGCGCGTTTTTGTTAACCCTAACGAGTATCGATCTCGCGTGTTGTTGTCCCTGACGAACGTATCTCTCCTATTTTGTTGTTTGTCGTCGTCGTTGTTGATGTTGTTAGGCTCACGTGGTGGGAGCCCTGCGCGCGACACCTACCAGGGTTGGGGCCGCGGGAGCATCTCCTCCGGCGGGCGAAGAGAGAGCGCCAGCCCGGCGAGGGTGTCGAAGCGCCGACGATCGCCAACACATAAGTTCGGGTACTCGTACGATGGAAGAAACGGGGGGCAGGAGGAAGACGAAGAGGAAGAGGAGGAAGCAGAGGAGGAGGAAGAGGAGGAGGAAGAGGAGGGGGAGGGGAGGGGTCGGTTGAATGGGGTTCGGAGTGACGGGGGTGGAAGTGCTTACGGAAGCGCATATGGAAGCGGAAGCGGTAGTGGGGGCGGGTTCGGGAATGGGAGTGGCAGTAGAAACGGTAACGGTATCGGAAATGGGATCGGAAACGGTATGGGCTTTGGTGGCGGCGGTGGCGGTGGCGGGAGCGGGAGCGGGAGCGGTGGCCACCACTCGAGCTTCGGTGCCGGTGTTACGGACGAGGGCAGAATGGCGAATGGCTCTGCTGACGTCCCTGCCACTGCGTACGCTGCCGCTTTTGGGGCGGAAGCAGAGGCGAACGGACACGCTCACCCTCGACGCGAAGGTGGCGGCGGCGGTAGCAGTGGCGGGGTGGGGGGCAGCGGCGGGGGCGGCAGTGGCGGCGGAGGCAGCGGTAGCGGAGGTGGTAGTAGCGCGGGCGGAAGCAGGGGCAGAGAAGAGGGCGGCGTGAGCACGGCCATCGAGGAGATGCTGCAGTACCAGGGCGACGCGTTGCAGAAGCACGGCTCGTTGGCGATGGTGATGCGCATCGCGCGGGAGCGGTGGCAGCCCCCCCCGCCGCCGATCGAGGCTAACCTGGCCACCGTCGCGGAGTACCTCTTGGCCGTGCTCGGGGCGGTCGACGAGGAAGGCTGGTTTGCCGCACCTGTGTTGGAGAGCGACGCCCCCGGTTACATCGCTGCGGTACTCCGGCCGATGGACCTCGGGACGATGCGGGCGCGCGCGGAGAGCCGCGGGTACAGGTCTGTAGCGGAGCTGCAGGATGATCTGCTTTTGGTGGTGGCTAACTGCTTGTCCTATAACTCTCCGGATACGATTGTTGCTGAGGCTGCGGTTGCTTTTGCGAAGCAGTTGCGTGGGGCATATTTGCAAGCGTTGACAGCTGCTTCCAGGTCTAACGGTTGGGGGATGGAAGAGGTTGTGGGGGCGGGAGGGGCGGGGGCGGGTGGGAGGGGGAGGGGGAGAGGAGGTGGGGGTGGGGGGAGAGGGGCGGGGAGCGGCTCAAAACGAAAGCGTGGCAGACCGCGCAAGGGCCCCGTTTATTAATGTTTGTGTCGCGTTTAGGGGGGGTGGTGGTAGAGGACGCCATGAGATAGGAGAGGAGGGGGCTACAGGAGGATGAGGCACTCAGTGCGGTGCGGTGCAGTGAAGTGCTGTGTGGGGTAAGGGCGTCACACCCTGTGTAAGAATGATAATAGACAGGCTAACGTAACCGCGAAAGCGGGTTGGGTGGGTGGGTAGGCGAGTGGGTGGGTAGGTGGGAGAATGGGTGCGTCGGTGCGAGGGGGGGGGGGGGGGGGGTAGTCCGGGAGGTGGGGGGAAGGGTGTTGTGTTTTTTCCCCTTTGTGGTAAAGCTTACGCTAGGCCTTTATTTGCTTGTTGTGCCGTTGAAGGCGCGCGTTAATCTTTACAGACCCACTTGAGAGGGAGGAAGAGTCGCTGTGAGATTACGTTTTTCCCGCTAGACTGTTGCGATGTAGTTGGCGCTGTAGAGCGATCCATGACCGCGGCTGCCTTCTCGTTTCTTGGGTGTCTGGTACGTCGATGTCGGCGAGGCGGGGGGTACCAGCGCGCCGATGTATGAGGCGTGTTGCCGCTGCTGTTGTTAGGGTTGCGATAGTGGATAACGCTGGTAGCAGTTTGCCGGAATAAAATCACATCGCTCGTGCTCGGGGGAGGGGGGGAGGCGGCTACTGTATACCTGATATGGCTAGTGGTGGCGAGGCTGCTGTTGCTGCGCTGGTGCACGCGACCGGCCCACTCAAGGCTCCAGAAGGTCCCAGGAGGAAATTCCGAAGTTCTCTCCCCCACCCCCTGGTCCTTGCATTTTGTACATCGCGACGTGCTGTCAGCACTCCCGCCTGCTCGGCGACTAGAGCTTATAATAATAAGTAGGTGTCAAAATCGAATTGTTATGTCGCTAACACGCCTCGTCGGGGAAGCGTTTTGTTTCCGTTGGGTTTTGTGCTTTTCTTTTCTTATTCTTCGTCTTCGTCTTCCTTTTTCTTTTCATTCTTTTCTTCCATTTTCCATTTTGGTTTCATTTTGGTTTCGTTTTTTTCGTTTTTTTTTCGTAAGTTTCGTTTTTTTCCGCGGGTGAAGGAATAATAGAAGAGTGAGTGGCAAATTCACACATTTCCTCCGGTTTTGAGGAACAGCATTCAAGGGGGTCATTGGCCTATATCCTCGAAGAGGAATACAGTTTTTTGTGAAAACGCGCGGCCGAAGTATCGCGCAGCTTGCACGGATGAATATCGACCACTCAACTGGTCGAACTTACAGCTGACGCATTTGAAATAGTTTTACAGGCTGGTTCAAGTTGAAAAAAAAATCTCTCCCCTACGAATACCGCTCGCAATATCGAGTCAATGAGTGAATATTTGGTATCATGGTGACCTCCATGACTACGAGTGGAAGAGGCTGACATGGCCATTTTTGTTTTGCCCGCCTCGGGCTGTCTCTCGGAGCGAAACTCTTATCGACCCAAAACCGGCCTTCAATGCTTTTCATTATTGTTCAGGCTTTTTCCCAGCAGGGGCGACAAAAAAAGTTGCGCCGCATTTTGCACAATCCGGTTGGACTTACTCCAAGGCATGTCTGCAGAATTTTTCGAGCAAACAATTGAAAATCTGACCTGCCCGTGTTCCAACATTGAGCAAAATCTGGCGAAAACGCTGGATCCTACACTAAAACCGAGTATTTTTTAAGGAAATAACGTATCGTCCTCATTTTTACGCACAACAGTCCAAATGTCCACGCCGTTTGTAGAGAGATAGGCCCTGAAATTTTGCACGCGTGTTTCTACATGCCCATTCCGAGGCCTGACCCGCGGGGGGGGGTTCTATTCTTTTTCGGCGAAAAAAAAATGGGCTAACGCACCTTGTCCACATTTTCCGAAAAATCGAAAAATCAAACAAAACCAAAAAAAGACATCCCGGGTGAGAGATCTTCGCAGAGAGGGCGCATAGAAGATGTGTGCAAAGATTCACGGTCTGAATCGAAAAAACGGCGTGGACATATTCGCCGGGGAATACATTTGGGGTTATTAACGTGAACCAGCCTGTATATAAAATATACAAGCTGCCTCCCCTTCGGGATGTGGTTCGCTTGAAAAACCCGGGTGGGTGGCGCAAGTTGAAAGGGGGACACACAAGACTTTTAAATTTTGTAAAAACTGAAGCAAAAACAATTGCCCACGGCACAAATATCCGGACAAGTAACACCGACTGGTCAACCCCTACGAGTTTAATGCTTAGTCTAATGCTATGGCATTCCCCGGGAGCCTAGCAAGGCGTAAGATATGGGATACGGCCGGATATACAAGGGTTTCACATGCCTTTGAAGGCATGTGCGTATGGAAAAAGGGGACGATGATTTTGCCTCGCGGAATTGAACGCAATTCAGTTCGTCCGTGGCGAGTGTGGGACTAATACAAGAGCTTATCTTGTACAAGTGAGTGACCACCAACGTAGAACCTGCCTAGTAGAAAAACACATGCAAAGGGTGACCTGTGTCTGTAACACACCCTTAATCTTGTTATACATGGCGTCGTCGGCTTGAGTCTATCTGACTGTCGAATGGTCGGTGCCGGGTGGACCGGTCCAATTGTTGGGTGCAGCTGCCCTCGTTTGAGGATTCCCCCGTCAGGGTCAACACGCACGGTAGAGGCCCAAGAAGAATTTTCTGAAGCTCCTAAAAATACGAGCATCGGTAAGAGCTCAAAATATCTCACCGAAAAAATGACTTCGAAGATATTCTAACCCGCCGACCACCAACATTTCCATGCATGCGCTCTCTATCTATTATGAAGTCCTAAAACTAATACAGTCGTGTAAAACTATCATACTAAAACCGAGACAAAGTTCACACATTATTTACTCGAGGCTTGGTCCCAAAATTGCAACCCCCCTGCTACCGATAGAGGAGGTGCTCTGAAGCCACTTTTGCTCTAAGATTAAACTTCCTCAAATTGGTGGAGCTTAAGATCTCTCTCTTCAAAAACTGATTTGAATGGAAAATTAAACTCTTTTACGCCGGATGAAAAATCCAACCCATGGGGCCAAGGTACACTTCGACGAGATCTCGAATCATGCAAAAAATTGACCAATTTCCGACGACTTTTGGGTTAATAATGAGGCCCGTGTCATTAAGACACCATTTCAGACGAAAAGTGCTAGACCTACCTCTCTCTGTCGTAGCAAGCGTCACTACAATGTAATAATACACCGTAAGGGGCGCTCGAATTTTTTATTTGTGGGAATCCTCTCGCGTGAGGAGCCCTACATATACACACCCTCTGACCCCAAAACTGCTTTATGGACTGAGAAACTTATGAATGTGCAACCCCGATGAATGCACATCCACACGGGGACTGGTTCTACGATAGCCCCCCCCCAAAAATCAGCGATTTTCTTCAATGAAAACGTTTCGTGGCTGCTCGGCACGAGGAAGGATGCTAGAAGATGAAAAAACAGTCTTCGTGCGTATTTTGGTTTGCAAAGAACCATCGAACCATGACGTCGGCGTGGCAACGGGCACCGTGTTCCAGGAGATACGGCCGTGGGCTGGTTTCAAAACCGGCGATTTCGTTGAAGAAAAGTTGGGGGGGCTACAGTAAAACGACTCCGGGGGCTAAACGGCACGCACAACCATGAAAATGGCGCGCACGCTACGATATGGAGGTAGCATTTTTTGAGCTATTTTTTTCCTGAAATGACACGGGGCTCCTAAACCCAAAATCGTCGGATATGGACCGTTTTTTTGCATGATTCTCGTCGTACGCCTGGAGGCCGTGAGATTTTTCATCCGCGATAAAGCAGATTTGTTTTTCTCGAAATCACTTTTTGGGTCAAAACATAGTGTCTTAAGCTTCCACATTGAGGAACCTCAGAAAAAATGTGGTGTGCACACCTCTGCCGTAGCACGCGCCATTTTTATTGCCGAAAAAAATGACAATTCCGACGATTACGTGGGTTATTACAACCAAGGTGAGCCCCGTTGCTCAGAAATGTTGACTAGCCGAAAAAAGGCTACCTCTCACGCCTCTGTCAAAAGTAGCGCAGCACGCGTCAACGGGCGGCCGTCTAGACTTATTGACCTCTTCGGAGTGTTGCTGCACAGCTTGTATATTTTGGGGACAAACTACTTGAAAATAGTGTGTCGGTGGGATCATTTTTACAGCTCTAAAATATAGTTAGTGCAAAATTCATCCGTGTGCACTACTTCAAGATATTCATTGTGTGCCGACGTTAAAAGAAGATATAAAATAAGAGCTTGAGGGTGAGATCTCCTAAATTAAGGTGTGCGGTGGACTGGCGACGCCCAAAACTGTCGTCTCCTGCCATATTTGCCCCTGTATGACCGCGGCTTGTTCGCTCAGAGAGGCGTCGATTCGGATTAATTGGCCTTCATATGCTATTATATCTCTTCATTTTTTTCGCTTGACGTCACATGTAATAGTTCACAGCTCACAGCACCAATACCGCCCCCTATACAAATAGATCACGATACACATGTTGTTTGTGCACAAGATGGTAGTTCCAACACGTACCAAATTGCTACATCACACTGTTGTACTCTACGTACTGCTCGTTTAAGCCCATCGCTCTTAACGATTGGGCGCGGCTGGGCGTTCCTTGGGGCGTTGGTTCCCAGCTCTCTTTACCGAGCGCTGCCGTTTCTTTCTCTCCTCGATCTCCCTTTCAAAAGCGGCGACACAATTTCTACGTACTCGTACTGCTCGTTTAAGTCAATCGTTCTTAACGATTCGGCGCGGCTGAGCGTTCCTCGGGGCGTTGGTTCCCAGCTCTCTATGCTTTGCACTGCCGTTTCATTCTCTCACCTCCGTTTCACCAGCGGCGACACAATTTCGTGCAACTCGACTCTACTGTGTGATCGATCACCTTCGCCGTCAACACCACCAAAACACCTCCATCACCAACACCATCGACATCAACACCACCAACACACAACCAAGACCACCAACCAATGCAATCAACACCACAAACACCAACACCACCCGAAGGATCACCAACAATACAACAATACATCCTCCCTGCACTCGCCCCACCTCCCCAACGTCCCCCGACGCCACCACGGAACTCCCGCACGGATAGACACCTTCGACGCACAAACCATCCCCCCAACGTCCCCCGACGCCACCACGGAACTCTCGCACGGATAGACACCTCTGATACACAAACCAACCCCCTTCGTTACGTTTTCTCTCTCTCGTCCCCCAAAATGTTCCTCTCTAGCAAACATGGCGGCTGACGGCACCTCTTTCCCCTTGAGGGAAAGCCGTCAAGAAACTCCCCACACTGAGACCAGTACATAATGAGTCCCAAGAGGCCTTGGCGGGCGCTTGACGGGCCAAAATTAGACCGCCCACCGACACCTTCACTCTTTAGGGATAACACGCCTCCTACTTTTTTGAAGCGCCCTTGCCGACGGCTTCAAAATGAATCGCAGCTCGATCCCCCATCCACCCCCTCTCCGCTCTCCCTCCTCCCTCCCTTGCCCGCCGTCCCCGTCCCCCCTCCCTCCCTCCCTCGCTTCCTCCTCCTCTGCCTCCCCACCTTCCCTCGCCCCCCCCAGGACACTCAATCACGTCACAGCATATCACAAATCTCCTCCCTGCGCTTCTACCCTCCACTTCGTCTCCAACGTTTCTTCTCGTTCAGGAAAAGCGGGGTCATACGAACACCCCACCCCCCCGCCGAAACTCACGTGCGGGCGAACGATAGCACCAAGTTTCACGGCTCAGGTTGGGACGGGGACGGGGAAGGACCATCCCCGGGGGACAACGAAGAGTCATCTCCAGCCCCAGAAAAGACGTGGAACGCGATCGACACAACACACCACCCGCTGTCCCACCAGACCCCCTCCCTTCCCTCCCAGCTGTGCATCTTCGTTTCAGTCTCCGATTCCAATCCTAACCCAGACATCCCAAACCTCAAACCAAAGCATCTCTCATCTTGAGCGGGCGTGCCCCATATTCGAATTCCATACCCCCTGACTTTCCCCTCCTATTCCCCCACTCTAATTCCCCCAAGAATAAACGCCATCCAGGCCCTACCCCACCCTTTCTCTCACTGGAAACCTCCTATTTCTCCTGCTCTCCCTCCTCTTTTTTCACACCATTTTCCTAAACCGTTGGCAAAAGTCGCTTGGTGCAACTTCCACGTCAAGCAACAGGCCAGTGCGTCGTCTCCCCCCCTTCAAAGTCACCGTCCCGACCGCTTCTGTTTTTAATATTTTTTCGTCATGTGGACCATCTGCACCGTTTGTCTGAGTGTTCACCTTATTTTTCATTTTGATTATTTTTGAAATTCATCTTCTAGGGGCTCCGAGACAGCAACAATAGCACCACCAACACCACCACCAACACCTCCCTACGTTAATGCAGCAACACCAACACCATCACCAACAGCAACAACACCACCACTACCCACCTTGTCCATCTCCTCCGTTCCCGTAACATCATCACCTCCTCCTCTCCTACTCGTTTCGACAACCTCCGTCCGACCAACCCAACTCTCTCCCCAACCGCGAGGTTGAAGAAAAGTTTTCACCTTCACTAGCCCTTGCCTTTAGAGGCAAAAAACTCCCGGCTCAACCCCGAGGGGCTCCACTCGGAGGCGTTTCCCGCAAGCGGGGTGTTTTCATCACCAGCCCCCGCCTCGTCGTCCGCCGCAATGAACTTCCGCACGAGGAACTTGTTCGACACACCGACGCGCTTGGAAGGCGACGCGGGGTCTTCGACTAGGTTGTCGAGGTGGGCGTGCTTCCTGCTGGAGCGTCGCGGTTTGTGGTGCTTGGGGGCAGTCGCCCTGCTGCCGCCGCCACCGTCCCCACCGCCCCCTCCGCCCCCCCCTCCCCCTCCCCCACCCCCACCCCCACCTCCACTCACACCATTCCAGCTAACGCCCCAGTCGCTGACGCCGCCGCTGATGGCAGAAGCGGCGGTGGCGGTGGCGGCGGCGGCTGTAGTGATGTTGGCGGTGTGGCGCGATACGCGGAACTTTCCCGCAGCGCTGCCTCTCTCCCTGGCTGACACTGTCGCAGGTGCCGAGGCCGCCGCCGCCACCGCTGCCGCGGCAGCCTCCTCCTTCTGCCGCTCTGAGCGGAGGATTTTCTTCGGTGCCGGTGCCTGACGGGGGGGGTGGTTGTTTTGTGTCGGGTGGGTTGCCGGCTGAGGGGCATAAGGGGGAAGTGGTGGTGGTGGCGGTAGTCGGGAGACCAGGCGGGGAGGGCGGGAATGAGGGAGGGAGGGAGGGAGGGAGGGAGGGAGGGAGGGAGGGGGGGAGGGGGGGAGGGAGGGGGGGAGGGGGGGAGGGAGGGAGGGAGGGAGGGAGGGAGGGAGGGAGGGAGGGAGGGAGGGAGGGAGGGAGGGAGGGAGGGAGGGAGGGAGGAAGGGAGGGAGGGAGAGAGGGAGGGAGGGAGGGAGGGAGGAAGGAGTTACACTTTGAAGCTTGTTAGTCCGCTGTCTATACGTTTGCTGCAAATGATCTCCTGGACATACACCACGATAGGGGTGGCACCTGTTGGCAAAAGCATTTCTAACTGACTGAGGTGCTCAACAGAAACAAATAGGAAAAAGGCAATATCGTTGAAACAATACTGGTAGGTTTTCCACAGGAATACTTGTAAACCAAGGGACTGTTCTGCAGGTTACGCTTTCAGTTTTCCTCAAAAGACAGATGTTGGGTGAGGCACAGAGCTCGCCAGGGGGGAAGCCGCGGAAAATATAGGCACATCTGCCCGGGGCCTGACAGAGAGAGAGAGTTGGGGGGGGGACGGGAGAGCAAGCTTGAGGCTCGACCGACTCCCTTTACAGTGATAGTTGGGGGGAGGAGTTGATGGGAAAACCCATGCTCAGGGTCGGCTTGCTCGCGTGGGCCACCTCATGCGGGGGCTTTGGTTGCGCGGTGGCAGCTGATAAAAGAGAAGTCCCAGATGTTGATCAATATGTAGAAAAATCCATAGTATTTTTGTCGCGTAGATCCGAGTATATTATCACAATGAAGACATGGGATGAGTCAAGATCGGCCAGGAGCCGGCCACAAATCAGGGGGCAAAAACTGGACCAAAACAAGACTGATATAAAGGGCGTACCCCATCGGAATCAACCCAGAACTAAACATACCGTAGAAGGCATGTTTCCAGCGGGGTGGCTGATATTCTGACAACACACCACCATCCAATAGAAAACACTCATTTCCCAATACCATATATCCTATATCGCTCGTACATACGTGAATCATGAACCTTGTGTCCGTAGATTACAAAACTATACGGCTCATTGGGCAGGCTGCAAGTACTAGATCATTAGGAGTCACCTCCAATGGCAAGGCGGACGGCACACTAAAAAAATCAGGTTGAACCAGACAACGCACTCATCGAAGGAGCGACCCCCATTTCGTGCAAGCGACGCCGCGAGGCAGGGGCCGCCGAACCGACCTCTTATCCTACGCGCGGGCAGTGAGAGGAGGCGAGCTGCAACACTATGCCATGCCATGCCGCGGTAGAGAAAAAGAACCATGTCGGACGTGTGCCACAACAGAGGAGAAATTTTTCGCAAAACCTTTGACGCACGTGCTACGGCATAGAGGCAACCCTTTTTAGGCTGGCCTTTCTTTTGTCACCGAGCTCCTTAACCCCCCAAAAAACCCCGTCAAAATCGTCGGAAGAAGGATTATTCTTGTTTTTCAATGCGATTAAAACGGTATGCATACCTAGGTCATGGGTTACTTAATTGATCGGGGGGGTACTTTCACATTATTTATTCGAGCGAAGCGAGTTTCTAATCTACATCTGGGCCTCGCAATATAGGCTCCCATGAAAAAAGAATAGTTTGCGTGCGTGTCTTCGACTAAACTTGATTTTAGTGTGGGATCATTTGATTTTAGACTGCAGGTGGAGGCAGACCACCACGGAGCAACAAAACACACACAGCAGACCACACGGGCAAAAAACAGCAGCACACACCGCTCACACAGCCGGCACACAGCGCTCACACAGCGGGCAGCACACAGACAACGGGCGCAGCGGGCGACAATAGTGGCTAGCGGAGAGCGGGCATGAAGAGTGTGTGCCCGCTAGGGGTGTGTCCGCTGAGTGTATCTACTGCTGTCTCGTGGTGAGAGTAATTCATCATGGAGAGACGTCCGTTGGGGGCGATTGACCCAAACTCGGTCCGTGCGCCAACGCCAGAAGGGCGACAGCAGACACTATGGCCCGTGGACGCACACGTCTGACGACAGTTACATCTATCAGCTGTCGCTCGTTTTAGCGACAGCTATTGTATCTTGAAGGAAATATTTTTTTCGGGGTGGGGATTAATTAGATCCAGAGAGCTTCCGAAAACAGGAGCATCAGAAAGAAATGAGCGCACCTCTGCCGCAGCATGTGTCGTACTTCTGACCACCAGGGGACGGATAACACGGGACCCTCCTCTAAGAAACTGCCAGATATTGCTGGAACTCCCTGCGTTTGAGCCATGCCATGGTAGGGGTTTCATCTTTTGGGGGCAATCGCTTCTGACCGATCTGACCGGCTGAAGTCCTCAAGTAAGTGTGGAGCTATCGGTTAGTACGATAATTTTACGAGTATACAGTTGTTTTAGGACTACAGGATCATAGAGCGTAGAAATGTTGGTCGGATCGCGCGAACGAATGCCTTCCAAGTCATGTTCCGGGTAAGATACTGAGCTTCCCCGCGCGTCAGGAGGTCAGGAACTTCCGCTGCACCCCTAAAGAGCGTGGGATGGCATGCTTCGATTGTGGTAGTAGCAGTGTCAGCAGCAGCGGTGTCAGCAGCAGGAGCACAAGTAGCAGCAGCACCAACAACAACACCGCGACCACCACCATCAGTGCGAGCGCCTCCTTCGTTTTGGTGTGGCTCACTACTGTAGTCGCAGCCTACGAGGCACGTTTTGTTTTCTGCCTGTACACCCACCTCACACCGGAAGTTTGCGACGGGTATATCGCGCCTGGAATTCGTACGCCACCGGGCCCGTTCGGCTACAACACGCCTTTCCGTTCCCAGCGAAACGCCTCAAGCCAAAAGTTCTTAGGTCAAACTGCTTGACACGTGCTACATGTCTTATCCACCCAGCTACCCTCTCACTAATATAAAACTTCGTATACCTGGTTTTAATAGTTGGCTAAGTGACCGCCCGACTCGCCGTCCGATTAGTGGACCGACTAACTGACTGGACGGTTGACCGACTGACAGGCTGTGCGACTGACTGATTGAGCGCTTAGCTGATCGATTTCAAGAGCTCCCGATTAACTGACTGACATATTGTCTAACTGATGGAACGACTGGCCCATTGGCTGGCCCACTGACTGACTAGAACCGAATACCTACCGGTCAATTCAATGACTGATTTGGCCAAGCAACTGACTGATTGAGATATCGATTAATTGACGAATTTTCTGATCGATTGGGCTGCCGATTCGCTGACTGATAGACGACCTGCCTGGTTGATTGGCTGCCCGTTGACTGACCTACTGGCTGACTGGGAACGAACACCTGACTACTAAATTCATTGACTGATCGACCGAATAACTGACCGATTAACTGACTGACCAATCCAATGACTGATTGACCGAAAGATTGACCGATTGAGTTACGGATTAATGGATTGATAGACTGACTGAGTGACTGGTTGGCAGGACATTGACTGGCCTGATCGACTGACTGACTGGGACCGATTAACTAACTGGTCAATTCAATGACTGGTTGGCCGAATTACTGACCAATTGATAGACTGTGTGACTGACTGATTGACTGTCCCATTGGCTGACCAACTAAAAGTCTGCCTGAGACCAACTATCTGACCGGTCATTACATGACTGCTTGACCGAATGACCGACCGATTGAGTCACCGATTCATTGGGTTCATCGGCAGGCCGAATGACTAGCCGAATGCCTGACCGAATGTCTGACCGAATGTTTGGCCGAATGTCTTACGGAATGGCTGACTGATTAACTTACCGACGCATGGTACGGCAGAAGGGTGCACATTTTTTTCCTGAGGCTCTCGCTCAGGGAGCTCCACACAACAAACTGACTTGAAAAATAATGAAAGCGCAACTCGACGAACAATTCCATTACATCATGACGTAGTTACATCACGAACAATAATAGTGCAAAACGTTGTAAAACGCCAACTCGATGCGAGTCGACGAGGGAAGAAATAGCTGGAGTCTTCTCGCGAGAAAAACGAAGGCGCGTACCGTAGTGGGGAGGGGGGAAGAAGAGCCTGCTTGGGAACTCCGGATCTGAGTCACGTCTAGGGAGGGAGAAGGAAAAAAGAAAGTGCGAAGATAACAGAAGGGACAAGCAAACAAAAAAACAAAAAAGTAAAACGCCAATGGTTTTCCAATCGCGTTGGGCAGTTCCTCGGTCGGGGAGACCCCCTCAGTCAGAAAAAAAATGTGCAAAAAACATACCAAGGTATATGCTACACGGTAGAGGTGCGTTTTTTTTTTTCTGAGACTCCTGACTTAAGTAGCTCTATACCGTGTCTTGAGCCAAAAAAACCGATTTTGAGAAAAAGAAAAGTGGAACCCACCCGATGGAAAAACTCATGTTCTAGGTGTAAAACGAAAAAAAAAATGCAGAAAAAAAATGCCATTTCAGCGATACCGGGTCAAGGAGTCCCAAACTTTCGAAATGTTTACAGTTTTCGCCAAGAAATTCAATGCCTCTATCGTACCAGGCATTAAAAAGTGGTCACCCCGATCGCACAACGCGTCTACTGTCTGACTGGCGGATTGACTGACCCGTCAGCTGACCCGATTGACTTACTGGGACCGATTAACCGATTTGTCAATGTAACGACCCTGATTGATCGAATGGCTGACCGTCTGCGCTACCGATTATACGTACAGGCTGGTTCAAGTTAAAAGCCAGATATTTTATTCCCCGGCAAACGTCCACACCGTTTTCTCGATTCAAACCGTGAAATTTTGCGCACGCCTTCTGTGTGCCGGTGCGAAGACCTCACCTGTCGTTTTTTTGTTCTTAGCCTGTTCTCTCGTCAGTTAAGACTTGTAGGAAAATGTGGACCACCTTAAACCAAACTTTTTCGGCAAAAAAAATCCGGTGGTCAGGCTTCGGGATGGGCATGTAGAACACGTATGCAAATATTCAGGGTTTATTTCTGTCCAAAACGGCGTAGACATTAGGGCGTTTGTGCGTAAAAATGAGTAATATACTTTATTTCTTTCAAATGACTTGGTTTTAGTGAAGGATACAGTTTTTTCGGCAGATTCTGCCTAATGTCGAACACAGTCAGGTCAGATCTTCGAGTCTTTGCGCGAACATGACTACAGACATGTCTTGGAGTACCTCCAACCGGGTCGTCCAAAATGCGGCGCAATTTTATTCGCCGCCGTTTGAAAAAAGTCTGAACGTCATTGAAAAAAATTAAGGCCTGTCATTGGTCTATACGAGTTTCTAGCTAGAGACAGCCCGAGGACGTAAAACAACTATGGCCATGTCACCCTCTTCCACTGGTAATGGGGGTCAGTATGATACCAAATATTCACCCTTTGACTTGGCTAGGTATTGCGAGCGGCATTCGTGGCGGAGAAGATTTCCTGTTTTTAACTTGAACCAGCCTGTAGTTGATTGAATGGCATGCTGACTCGTGAACCGAAGGGCTAACGGACTGGCTGACCGAATGCCTGACAGACCACATGGCAAACCAATTTTCCGACTGACCGATGAAATGACTGATTGACTGAATCATAGGCCGATCGCGCTACCCGATTCCTTGATTGACGGATTGATTGACTGGCTGACTGGCTGACTGGCTGACTGGCTGACTGATTGACTGACTGATTGGCAGGACAGTTGGCCGACTATATAACAGACCGATTGTTTCACAGACTGACTGACGGACTGACGGATGAACTGACCGGCGAATTGACCGATTGACTGAGCGGTCAACTGGCCGGTTGACTGATGGATCGACGGGCTCATTATCTGACTGCGTGACTGTCTTACCTCCATGCCGGTCGCCTTCCAGCCGTCCTGCAAGCGAGGCTTGACGTTTTCGGCACCGGCATCGTCAGCACCAGCGACGGCATCAACGGATGCGCCTGCGGAACCAAAACCATCCCTGCGCATTCCCTGGTGCTGCCCCTGCTCCTCCTCCTCCTCCTCCTCGTCTCCCTCCTGCACAGCATCGAGACCACCCCTACCCCCACCCCCACCTCCACTACCACCGCCGCCACCGCTAGAGAGTTGCAGAAGCGCAGGGTCGGCCGCTTGCTTGGCGTAGACTGCTTGCATGGCTTCCATTCGCTTAACGTATTCTGCTTGCATTTTGTCGACCACTTGCTGGGCGTCGGCCGCTTGATTGGCGTAGGCCGCTTGCATGGCGTCGGCCGATTGCTTGGCGTAGGCCGCTTGCAAGGCGTCGGCAGCTTGCTTGGCGTCGCTGGCCGCTTGCTTGGCTTCGGTGACCTGTTTAGCGTAGGCCGCTTGCTTGGCGTCAGCTGCTTGCTTGGCGTCGCTGGCTGCTTGCTTGGCGTCGGCGATCCGTTTAACGTAGGCCGCTTGCTTGGCGTCAGCCATTTTCTTGGCATAAGCCGCTTTCATGGCCTCGGTGGCTTGTCTGACGTTGGCCGCTTGCTTGGCGTCGGCCGCTTGCTTGGCATCGGCGGCCTGTTTGGTGCAGGCCGCCTGCCTGGCGTCGTCGGCTTTCTTGGCGTCGTCGGCAGCTTTCTTGGCGTCGTCAGCCATTTTTTTGGCCTCAGCGGCTGCTTTCTTGGCATCGTCGGCCGCTTTCTTGAAGTCGGCGACCCCTTGTTTAGTGTTCTCGGTGGTCTGGAGCTTCAGCTGCCGCACCAGGTCTGAATTGCGCGCCTCTGCGTCCGCGGCGGCCTTTATGGCCGCGTCCAACTTCTCCGCCATCTCCTCGACCCTCTTCCGGCTGCCGCTGACGATCTTGAGGTGTGAGATCATGGTAGCGCGGGACAGGGCGACAAGTTCTTCTCCCGAGTCAGGGAATTTCACGAGGACCAGTCCGCCGCTAGCGGCGATTGCGGCGGCGGCAGCGTTGCTGGTGGAGGTGGTGGGGCCGGCGTGCGCAGCAGCGGTGACGGAGGAGGTATTATTGCCGTTACTACCCTTGGGGCGAACGTTGGGGCTGGGAATCGCCCACATCAGGGCAGATGCGTCTCCATCTGTCTGGATCCCCGCGTGGCCGACCTTTTTGCGAGCTGGGGGCGCCCTTGCGGCTGAGGTGACACCGGTAGCTGTGATGGCAGTGGCACCGGTGCGGCCGATGGTAGTGATGGCGGTGCTGGCGTTCTTGTCCTCGATGATCTGTTCCAGCAACGACACCTTGCGATAGGACTCGACCAACAGCCCTTCCACATTGAAGATAATGTCGTTCTGAGATGTCGTGGCCTCGTGAAACGCGCGCGCGATGTCATTCGAGATGTCTACCCTGATCGCCTGCACCTCGTGGTCTCGGGCCCTGCCGTGATCTAGCCCGGTAAGCCCGTTGTATCCATAGCCACCACCGCCGCCGCCGCCAGCCCCACCGTACTGCCTGGCGCTAATGAGGCTCAAAACCTGGTTCATCTTGAGGACCACAGATCTCTGAAGGTCCTCGATCAACCGCTTCTGCTCGTCGGGCGTGTCGCGCTTGTACCTCTTGACGATCAGCCTCGACCCATACGACTCAGGCTGGGGCTGGAGCTTGGGCCGAGGTTGGGGCTGCTGCGGCTGTCCCTTCGACGACTTCTTGCGCCCCCGGCGACCCGGGTTTGGTTTGGGCTGCGGCGCAGCTGCGGGCGGTGGAGCTGTGATGGCCGAGTATGCATCTCCCACGCCCCAGCCATCCCGCTGGTTGATTCCGGGCGGAGCCGCGAGCGGCAGCCTTGACAGCGCGGCGTCGTGGTTGCCGGGTAGCGGTCCCGCCCGCCCGTCCGCCCAGCGCGGGACTTCTTCGACCAAGGACCAGCCCGGGGGTTGGACGTCCTCCACCCCGCTCTTCGAGAAGCCGGGGCGGCCGACGTTGGAATTCTTAGTGAAACCGCTGGTCCTCCTCATCGTGAATGATCAATGATATGGCCTAGCCTTTTTGAACAATCAAATCGTACTCTTTCTGCCAGTATACGACAGCCGAGGCTGGCTTACACGCAGATCGTATCTTGTTCGCTCGCGCAACAGCTGGGAGCCGCCTGCGCCGGGCACTCGGTCGAGGCTCGGCTTGCTCGCAGCAAGCGGGCTCGCAAGTTGCGTGGGCCCCGTTCGCACGCGGGTGGCGGGCTAGGCAGTGGGGAGAAGATTGTGCTGGGACTCCTGGGAACAGCCGATCTCCCAACATCTCCGCCCCGAGCGGGAGTTCCAGGAAAACGCTGGAAGCATTATACACGTTACAGTACTTAAAAAAAACATATAAAAATTGAAAAAGGTCAGCTTTCTAAATATTTTTGTAACGTGAATTTGCGTTTCCACCATCCCCGGCCAACCGGCGCTTTGGATTTCTTGCAGTCAGCTGTTGCTCAATCGCGTTGCCACGCAGTGACAGAGGCTTGCCCGCTTTGCCCGCCTGTCCAGCGGCTGTTGCAGGCCGTGTTTCGTGGTATCCTAGAGTACATCTCGCCACAGCTGCTGCTGCTGCTACGGCAAGTTCGACCAAATAATTCGGTCTCTTGCAAGCTGAAGGATATAGTTTATTATGTCGGTTGCGCTTTTCTACGACACTACGTCCCAGGTGTGCACTTATTCTGCCCCCCCGCTGCCCGCCGCCCCGCGCCGGCCGAAGGTGTCTAAGCCAGCGACGCCCTCCCTGAGGTCATTATCATGGCGATTACTTAAGATACTGCAGTATCCGCCGATGACGTGAAGTCAAATAATAACTGCGACTGACTGCTGCTGTTTTCTTTTCAAGTGTTGGCAAACCACCAAAACTAACATAGATCACCCCCGTACAAGTATCTAAAGCACATAATAAATACCCGGTATAGATCTTGACCTAAACCTCCTTGGGCTCGGGCTTGGGGTAGACTATAATTCTAAAGTGGTTGTGTTTAGTGCAGTTCGCCAGTCGTGAACAACGTTGCACTTAAAGTCTAGTTCCCAATTTACTACTTTCCGTCATACTTTAAAAATAGCCGCGCGTGCCGGGTCTACCTCGATGGCTTCCTCCCTGATCCGTGACGACAACGGATGTAAAAAAACAGCAGAGAGGGGGGTCGAAACTTGTACTTGGCCACTATTACATGCGCGCCCATTCGAGCAGGCTGCCAGAAGTTCTCCGTGCGGTCGGCGCGTCTTCTGTACAGAAATCCGTCGGAAATACTTAAATTATGAAGAGGTCATAATGGTGTTGTAGTTGTAGCAAAGTAGTAGTACCCGCAGCAATTTTAGGGGGAAAAGCAGTCGCCATTGCTACGGTATCATATCTCATTGCCCGTGTGTGGATCTATCGCTTCTCGACACCTCGTCAACAAAGGATCACGAGCAGCCGGCAAGGGTTACCGATCCGGAAATTCGGGGAAAAGAGGCGGCGGAGGTAGCATAGCAGCATGCTGCAGCAGTGCTAGATATTAACAGCGGGTAGCAGTACAGTGGTTGGACAGTTGAGCGTCTTCGGAGAGTCTCTCGAGCACCAAAAAAATGCGCGTGATGTGTGACACCCCAAGCGAGCCGTTTTCCTCTCCGTTTGGCCCGCCGTGCTAGCAGCAATGCGAAAACGACTGGCATCCATCGTCGGCGTGAAGTCTCAAAGCGTCACCTATCGTCACCAGCAGCACGAGCCAAACGCTTCCATACAAACAACGAGCAGAAACCGCCTTGCCCTTCGGTACACAAGACATAGTCTATATATGTAGACTACAGCCATACCCATCTACTCACTCACGCACACCCATCCACTCCTAAACGAAAAAACTTGCACAGATACGGGCAAAGTGCACTCTCCCTCGCCCCTGGTCACAAAAACTCGTCGTATTTAGCTGCCGAGCCCATAGGCTTTATCACCGCCCGCCCACTCCTCACTGCCATACGTAAAACACACAGCTCGCAAATGCTGCCTGTCGATGTAACCGCTTCCGCGTCCTGGGGATGCCTAATAGGGCTACTGCCTGGGTGGGGAAGACTCGCAGTGACCTCATTGTGCGGTACTCGTATCATAGTACGTAGTGCCCCATCGCGCGGTTTTTGCAGCACCGTCCCATTACGCCGTTCATGACGCATACTCGCAGCAGCAACGGCAGCACCAGGTGTTACTTATTGTTATCTTGTACGAGTAGTCGTTCGTAGTTTTTTCCGTTATTTTTTTCTTTCTTGGATACTTTCTTCCTGTTCCTCAAGTCTGATTCACTGTTTCTAACGTATTCTTCTCTTACTTATACGAGTAAATACGCGTTTTGATAGTACCACTCTCCGGTTACAGCAGCGACCCAAAGACGCCTCCGGAGTAGGTACATTCCACCGCATCTGGCCCGTCCGTCTTCCCCTCCGGGACGAAGGCGAGAGAGCAAGAGTTCACGCAGTGCCGCTCATTCGGCTCCGGGTTCCCGAACCCCTCCCCTCGGAAGACGTGTCCCAGGTGCCTGTGAAACCCACGTTTACAACGGGGGAGCGGACGTGTAGGATAACGTGCGCGCAGGGGGGGGGTGGTCGTTGTGTTTAGGGTAAAACGCGGAGGTGTCCTTGTCCAGCGGCGGTGATGGACGTATTGCGCGTGCTCCGCAGGATGCCGATGGAAACGTTTCAACACAATTGTCGTAAAAAAAAAAAAAAAACTCCAGGTGTGAGATCGACAGCTTGTCGGGTTGTTGAAGGCGCTTGGGCGTGGGTGGCAGAGAGGGACGGCACTCCACGCCGAGCAGCTTGCTCTGCCCCGTCCGGCATACTGCCAACACTGGAAGCGGCGGTTACCTCGACATTTCCCGAAAGCCTCAGCAAAAATAACCCCTCCTTTTCAGCCCCCCCCCCCAAGAATAGCCCCACTTTCACATATGGTACGCCTTAACAGGTATATTATAGCTGGTCATCGGAAGCGACCGCGGCAAGGAGATAAAAAAATGGACGGCCCGTCCGTCTGAGAATGATGGGCCCATATGTCACAGCGGTCACGGCGCATCCGACCCGTTGCCGCACCCCCGCCCCACTCCCTCCGCCCCCCCGATCGCCCACCCCACTCCTCCCTGCTCGGTCAAGCCCAATTTCCGCCCGTGTCCGCCCCCCAGACGTCTTTTTCACCGCGCCCGCTTACCCCGAGCAGCCTGAGCACATGATTTCCGCGCGCCTCCCGTCCGCGTCCTTCTTCTCGAACACTGCATCCTGGATGTTAGTCCAGAACCCCGGCCACCCGCACCCGCAGTCAAACTTGTGGCTGTCCAAGTAAAGAGGGGTCCTGCACCCTGGTATCACCATCAGCATCACATACGAAGGGGGGGGGGGAAGGGACGGGGGGGGCGGTTGCCACGGTTAGGTACCTACTGTGCGAGCAGTTGTCGCCAAAAGGAGGGGGAGGGGAGCAGTCAGCGGTTTCCCGCAACGACATTCTGCGCCGATCTACTGCAACGCCAGAAGTTCCTAGAACTTTTTCTCGAGGCCACACCGTGTATTCGTACCGGACAACTTTGACAGCGAATCCCCTCTAGGACGGCACCGCCGCTTCGAACACAATCTACTTGGAATTAGAGATAGGTGCATGTTTATGCACATAGCAGTGGTAAAAAGGGGAAGGGGGGATTGGCAAGATTCCCGCGGTTTCGAGCGCCTGGAGAATCACCCATGTCGGCCGAGTCATGTCTCTTTTGGTCGGTCTTGGCGGCCAACCATCTGACGAAAAAAGCCGCGGCGGCTGTGGCGGCGGCCATAGCAGTAAGCGCAAACAATTACACTCTTCCTGTAGCACCCTATAGAGCGTCTCGTCTGCATTTCCAGAGGCCAAATACAAATAATTTTGCGGACATGTCGCTCAGGCGAAGCCTCCTCCGATACTATTAATGGCACAGTTGCAGCAGCAGTAGCAAACGCCGCCCCCACCCTCACCACTACCACCACCCCCGCCAGCAACGACACAAAAAAAACACCTCATCACCAAGACCACCAACACCCACACCGTAATGAGCACAAACACCACGGACACCACCAACACCCCCACCACCACCAGCATCGCCAACACCAATATCCACGACACCACCGCCAACATCAACACCAGCGACGACGTGCACCACACGCGTGGCTTCAGTTAGCCCTCACGGCCGAGGACAACGCGGGTCGTAAGTACCCTTCATGTCACAGGTGCCGCGCACCTACCCACCCACCCACCCACCCACCCACCCACCTGCGCAGACGTAAGTCCCCTTTTCGAAGAAGTCATCAAATCCCCCGGTGGCTTTTCGGACCCCCGCAGGCTCCGTCGCCTTGCCGCGAAGAACCTGCACAAAAAAAAAGGTTACAGTTGCCGGTTGTGTTGTCGTTTCACTGCTGCAAACAAAATATTGCAAACACTGTACCACAATAAATCCGACAAATCGGCCCCTAAAAAAATATAAGTGCAGTTCCGAAGGGGCTCAAGACACAAAATCGTATCGTCAACGCGGCAGCAACGCACCTTGAAGGTATTGGGCGGGAGCTCTTTCCTCCACTCCTCGTCGCTCTTGACCTTGTCAAGGGCCGGGCTCTTGGCCAGGCGAGTGTTCTTCGAGGTCGGGGGCGGCTTCCAGAACACCATGTTCACGGCGGAAGACTGGGTGAGAACCCAGGCCAGGCGACAGGCAGGGGCAGCTTCTTTACGAAAACAAGCATTAAAACAAAAAACGTCAGGCTCTTTTATGTCACATGTGCAGAGTTATCATACCGCCCCGCCACCGAATTTTGCCTGGGCACCGACGTCACACACAGTCGAGATCGTGCTTTTCGAGCGTCTAACCCGGGAAACGAAAAGAGCCCACGCCTGGCGTGTTATACCACCAGCTTGTGGGCCTTCCAATGGCCGTCAAAAGTTATCTTTTTTTTTTTTTTTTTTTTTTTTTATCCTCCGGCGGATGGGGAAAAATAAAGCTTTAGCTCACCACACTTCCGCTTATTTTCATACGCGTCGTGTGTCGATTTAACTCAGTTGCTTTCGCAGCCCAACGCTAGCTGGCGCACCCTTCGAGTCCCATTGTAGGTATAGCGTAAGCTGTCCCTATCATTGGTCCTCGTTACAACCCCGGCAGCGCAAGCTGCCGTTGTATACGGGTGCGTGTGTATGTCGACCCGGCCTGTCCCCTGAGGGTCAGGTTCGGTGGAGATAGCCACCCAAAAGTTATCGTAACGCCGGTTTGACTTCTTCGCCGTGTTACTTTCTCCCCCCAGTGCCATCGATGCACTTAATACCCTCCATGAGCCCAATGCCGTCTTTAGTCAGTTCCTATGGTCTGCTAGTATGGTGTTTTGTTTCGTTTTTTTATCCTTTCCTTGCTTCCTCTCCTTGTCTCGTCTTTTCTTTTGTCTTCTCTTCTTTTCCTTTTCCGTTTCGCTTTCTTTTCTTATCTTATCTCATATTTTCTGTATTATCTTCTTTTTTTTTCCAACTGACTTGAGTCTGACGTGCGTATGCGTAGTGGCAGGTACCACGTGTAATATTCGTGTATAAAAAATATATACGTGGTAGTCTTTTCTGGGTGGCAAGCGGTGTAGTCGGGCTTTTTCAGGCGCGAGTAGTGAGACATATGTACCAGTAGTATGAACCTGGCACGTCGTAGGCTGACTCCCGATTTCATTGTTATATTTTTCTGGCGGAGGCAGTAGTTGCGTCAGCTATGATATATGCGTGTACCACTTTTGGTTTTGTTTGCATTTTTTTCCGTGGGGTATTCCTCCACTCCAGAGTGACTGGAACCTGCCCTGTGACCACGGACTTGATTGTGCGAGTTAATATGAAAACAACAACAACAACAACCACCGCTACGAAAGGGTCTCGAATGGTCCGCCGCATCCTCGGAAATATGGATATTAGATAAATGGAGACCCCAGGTTGACCAAGACCCAACACCAGAATCGTACATAAGGGTGTGGGTTCCACGATATGGAAAGAGTTGGCACCGTCCCCCCCAGTCCCGATAACCCCTCCCTACTTTCATTTCCGTACCCGGTGCAAGCTCCGTTGAGCGGCGCTTGTGCTGCCGACGCGAGAGAGGGCACCGATCGCTCCCGACGAGGGCACGAAGGCGGCAGCGCTAAGTTAAAAATACCACGCCATAAGCAAGAGTGACACGGGAAAGGGGGCAGGCAGGGAGGGAGCGCGGGAGGGACAGGCGGACGGACGGAGGGAGGGAAGGAGGGAGGGAGGGTGGAGGTGTACCATGTTGGATATATTGGAGGAGAGCGCCAATCAGAGGGACACAAGCGATGCAAAGCAAAAAACAGACGAGGACCTGGCACGCATAGGACGAGGACAACGGCAAGCAGCTATACCACTCCACAGCTCTATATAAATTTCGAGTTCATATTCTCCAACATATGATAGCCATATGGTTGACACTCGAGAAATGCTAATTATACCCCTCACTGTTACCACCACTGCTTCATACGTGTTACCAGGTACCAGGTATACGTTCAACAAACGGCATGCACAGCAGTACGCACATATTTTACAGCAACCTTAAGCAATCCAACCTCCTGTTTGTTCACGTGCTATGATATAGTGACGTTTGTCTGGTCACGTCTCCTCATCCCCTTCTCCTTATTATCGTACTATACATGTGCGTCCACCTTCCTTCTGTCGATGTCTCACGCATACACGTTCTCCATACATCACGAGAGGTCTACCCAATCTGCCCCAATATCTATGGACTGTGGACAACATACGGCCTATTGAAAAAAATGCATCCATCAATCAGCACCCAACGGAGATTCCTATCATAGTTCGGCCGCAAACAAAAAGCGGGCGCTATAACAGCAACAAGCAAACTGATCATGATAGCTCACACATAGCATTCATCGAGCAAGTCCGACCCACCGCCTATAAGTTTGATAATTCCGGGCAGTGATCGAGCCCTTTGTGCCTAGGATAACCTAATTGTGTGGTTCTTCAAGTGGAGAGGGCATTGGGTGTGGTCAGTGAGTTGTCTGGGTATCATACGACCTCAAAGCTTTGCAACCCCAAGCTGTTCTATTCTCATTTACCTGCACCGCCTACACAATCTGTTCTATTCTCATAACTCTGTGTCAATTTCACCACACAAGAAGATCGGATCTGAACCTGTAGTCACCTGTTGAAAACCGCCTCTGCATCTCGACACTGCTACTACTCCGTCAACCCGGCCAACAACTACTGCCGCCGTGCACGCCTGCCTCGGATACGCCTGTTACTACTACTGCTATTGAGCTACTGCTGTTCTATGCAGCAGCAAAAAACCATAGGAGGAAACGGGTATAGTTTTTTCTCGTACATTACAAGTACCATATACCCACTCCACGTACGCATCGCCACCTACAAGAGTTAGCGCGTGTTTGGATGTGCGGTATCATGTGTTCTTCACATTCATCGACTAGGCGTCAGCAACTGGCGCTACAATTTGTCTAATAAATTGCTCGTTTCACCCAGTCTTGAGACCTAGAATTTATCGTACCCACTGATATGTGTACCTGATATACTATTATGTTAGTATCATATGTATTATTCACATTGAACTCTTCGCTCCACCCCCAACATCTTGGCACCCATCGATAAAAATCCAACACCCCAAGGAATCACGGTATATAACACCAAGTTTTGATGGCGTTTTCATTAAATATGATCCGAAAATAAACCCTCAGTTGATGTTGCGTTGGCAGTTTATGTCATACCTTTTCGTCAGTATTTGACAGCGCGTCGGCGGTTGTTTTCATAGAAACTGAGATACCCTCTAGTCTACTCCTTGATCCCACTCAGGCCAATTCTTATACGGTCGGATCCGTCAGTCGAAAAAAGCCCTGTTCAACTGGAGACCAAATCGGGCTTCTTCCACAGCCGAAAAATGGCTTTTTCGACTCAGTTTTTTCCACTGAGCGATCCGACTGGCGCATTTAGTCGAAAAAAGTGGTCAATTCGACTAGGTGAGCCAGTCCGATTTCTCAGTTCAAAGATATTTATGAACCCCTTCACTCTTCCCACGACAACAACACCCGCACACCCGCACACCCATCACACCAGGTACCACAGTATCCTTCAACATCGCCGACGCTGGCTTGGCTGCTATCACTGCTGCTGCTTCTTGCCGCAAGTCACCGTGGCACATTCAATTTCCTGGTCCCGCCCGCCAACAGTGTGTATCATACGACGGCAGATGGCAGCAGCGCGCGGTATCGATGACATTTTCCCAACAGCGGCCGCGCTTGCTGTAGCTTCGGCGGCTCTCGGCCGAGTGCAACGCCAAGAACGAACGTAGCTTGGGAGGTTTTGGGCCAAGTCCAACGCCACCAATCTGCTTGGACGGCGGCTCGTTGCGCGTGAAGCACGCGTTGCTTGAGAAGGACGCACAAAGCACAGAGCTTACGACCGGCTTTCGAGTATCATACAGCAGTACTCCCTCACACCAACAACCTCCAGAAAGAGCAAAAACTATAAAAATCGACTCGACTGACGATAAGAAGAAGGCCTAGAAGAATTCAGCTGAAAATAAGGTCAGTGGGAACTGGCCCCTTTCGGCTCACGGATCCGACTGCATAAAATTTGGCCTTACCCGTGGCATTGCAACCCCACTTGATACCAAGTATGACGACGTTTTCATTGCGGGCGATCCAATTTTTTTCCCTCAGCTAGTTAGGTAGTTGACCATGCGTCGACGGCTATATTTGTTATACCTTTTTCACAATAATACCAGGAACACACAACCAACCCTCTCACAAGCAAGAGTCCCATAACAAACTCACCCTGTTAATTCCGAGGAATTAATAATTCGGGAGCGGTTACAGCAGTATATCGTACTAAGATTGGTGCGGAACCTTTCTCAAGCAAGAGATCTAGCCTGGGCGAGTACAGTCAGTACAGGCAGTACAGCAGCCCAGTTTTCTACTATTTTTTGTCTTTTTTTCCGAGAGGGCTCGGTTGGTACATCCCGGGCCTCCCAACACCCCCCACTTGAACACCGCCTCATTCCATTACTTGCGGAACGGTTCCGCTTTTCCCTTGTTTTTTTTAGTTGCGCAAAGTATCATACCAGGTCCCAGCTCAGTTCAGCAGCGCAGCGCAGCGCCGTGCCGTGCTGCATGCTTTGCTGTACTTCCGCTTTCGCACATGCCAGGTGCCATTTAAAGTATCAAAACAATCATAGCAGGGCCCAGCTGAGCTCAGCTTGGATCATCAGCCCAGCTCAGCTCAGCAGCGCACCGCAGCGCTAGCTCATCAGCGCAGCGCCGTGCGGTGCGGTGCCCTGCCGTGCGGTGCGTTACTGCGCAGTGCTGTGCCGTGCTGTGCAGTGCTGCTGCTTTGCTGTACTTACTGTTTCGTGCATGCCAGGAATCATTCGAAGTATCATACCAGCTACCGACACTACTCGTACATCAGGTTTGTACGTACTACATTGTGCAAACACAAAAAATGCACTCCCACCTCAGCTCAGCCCAGCTATGCTCAGCAGCGCAGCGCAACGCCGTGCGGTGCCGTGCGGTGCCGTGCCTTGCCCTGCGATGCGGCGCTGTGCTATCTTTCGAGCATACAATGCCAGGTATCATGCGATGCACCAGCTACCACGCACCGATATGTACGTGTGTGCCCGTACTCGTTTTTTCGCTTTCTTCATTTGATTGTCTCTCTCGGTTCTCATGCTTTTTTTTTCTTCGCAAAACACACCCGTATACTGCCGATCCAAACGTGACATCTGCAACAAGCACACAGCACAGCACAGGGCAACCAGCTCGGCACAGATAGCTCTTGTCATTATCAAATCGGTAGTTGCACCAATTAATGAGCCTCTTTCGCAGTCCCTTCACATTTAGTTGCAGTTGTATTCTTCCTTGCGCGAGCGTAGAGGGCGGCGTCAGCCGCCCGCGGAAAGAAGCCCTTGTAGTTACATACCACCCGTACATCAACCACGAGAAGTACATCGGGTTCAACATGACTCCAACACCGAGACAACTCAAGACACCCTCCAAAGGCGGCAACAAGGGAAACTTCGATTGCACGCTCGGTGCTGCCCTGTCGCCGGAACACATAAAAAGCAAGGCGCAAAGGCGCCAGCACTCGAGCGCAACGACAACTACCTCGAGATCTAGATGCGCGATGCACCGGAGCAGCAGCAGCTAATGTGCTCATGAGGTATTACTATTGACCAGCTCAGAAAGTTGGTCATCGCGAAACATCTGCTGCCCCTACGACGCAATTCTGATTGCACCTGGGCGAGTGTGTCCTTACCTTCGAATGATTGCGATCGCGGCAGCCATTGTGGAGGTCCTCATGATCAGAGGCGACGTGGTCAGAGGTTGCTGTGAGGGCGTGCGTTGCTCGAGTGTCGTACTCGCTACTCGCTGCTCGCGTACTCGCTTTTAGTCGGAGGGTTTCTCTATTTCCAAGAAGCTTTATATAGTAGGGGTCAACCAACTTCCATAATCCTCGAGAACACGCCAAAAACCCACCGTGCTGTTGCGCGTGGTGTGCTGCAGAGCGCGAGACCTGCCTTCATTGTGCATGACAGGCCGTAGGATGTCTGGGAGAACATCACAAGAGCCATCTAGACTGCCGCCGTCGCAAGCGCGAGTAGGAACTCCGGGAACTCTCCAGAGGGAGCGGTCTCTAGTGGAAGACGACCCTGATTCCGAACGGATCCCCGCTAGGACCGTCTGCGCAGCCTTTTCTCTTCTGGTGCTCGGGCTGGTGAGATGCTTGCAACCTCGAGAGAGGGGTGGTGCATTTGCCTTGTTTTCCTGCTATTAATAGCAGTATGGGCAAGGTGTGTCGCGCCGATGGGCTTGCATTTGCGGAGCATTTCGAGAGGGCATTTCGTCTTTGAGATTGTCTTCATTTTTATCCTTGTTTCACATTTATTTTCTCAGTTCAATCGTCCCTTGGGGTTGGTGGGCCTTGGGGACCAAGACCTTCGACAGAGTGCTCCAGCAGCCGCAGCAGCCGCCGCCGCAGCAGCAGCAGTACTGCAGCAATTATGTCATTTTTTGTGAAAAGTAAAACTGCTGCGATGTGACATGTCGGCCGCTTGTTTGCGCTGGATGGCCTCTGCTGGCTGCCCCTGCACGAGGCTGTGCCCAGCAGCGTACCTGCCCGCTCGCTGTGTGGCAAACGCAACTTTTGATGCTCGTATTATTATACCACAGATACAGAGGACCTGGGACATACCAGGTACCTGGTACCAGGTACGAATTATTTTTTCTCAACCGAAATCGCCAGTTTCGTCCTGCGGTTGACCCTCGGGCCTCGGGCAGCATGCTTGGTAGCATCCAAGGGGGGCACCAAGCACTGACCTCCTCTGGATAATTATACGAGTAAGAAATACACTCCAACTGTGAAATCGAAGATTTCGTCGAAACTCATGTTTGCAAGCTGTGTGTGATACCCCGATCGCGCATGTTGATGGGTGTGTCCTCATTAAGGATATATAGGTCGGGGTATATATAGGTGGGCGACTCCCGTTAGAATTGAGCGGTGTAGGATCAACAGGGTGATGTTAATCAATTTGTGCACGGATCGTATCATCTCCTTCACGGAGAACGTATCAATAGAACGGGGGCGGCCCACAATCACGCAGGTTGCAAAGTTGCAAAGCGGAGCGCTGAGTATCGACTGATCGTTTGGTCGAATTAGCAGCTGCCGTCTTCATTGCCTGGTTTGTTTTGATGAAACAATGCAGGCGTCCCCGGTGTACTCGTAGCCGGTGAACTTTGTGCGTGCTAAATTATATTTCGAGGGTTCAATTACCCCCCGCGTGCATACTCCCTGCCCCCCCCCCCCCCCGTCTATTCCCAAGCCCAAAAACCCCTGCCCAGACTATACTCGAAGAGACTTTACTTTTTCTTGCGTCAAAGCTGACGAGTGGAAAACGCGAAAGCGCGAGTTGAGGTCGGTCTTGACGATACGTACAGCACTTCAGTTTTTGATGAAATTCCGGCATTTTACCGAAATCTACGAGGGTTGAATCTTCGCGAGTACGAGCCTCAGTTGGCTTGCAAAACAATCGTCCATCCGGCACAGAGCCGTAACTACAGCAGCAACGCTCGCGGAAGACACCCGCGTGGTTGTCCCAGTGGAGTCAGCCTTACTCGTAGGCAGGTGTCGGTGCCTTGGGGAGTGAAATCCATCACCAACTCGTCGCGCTACAACGCCCAACGTGACACAAATCGCAGCTACTGCCGTCAGCGAGCTCGTTCGGTCGGCCGGCTCGGTGCGGTCACTTTTGTCAACTCGACGACGAGAAGCTCACCACGCCTTTTGCGATCAGCCATGACCTGCCAATGACCTTGGCAACGACCCTGCTCAGTCTCGTGCGCTCGCGAGTAGTGGCACAGCTCGAGCGTTGCGGCTGCCCGATCCTCTACACCCTTGTGCCTAAATTTTAGTTTTTTCCCTAAAAAAACTGAAGAGCTTTTAAAGGCCAGTTTTTCCGGGGGTTAAGTTTTTAGGTTTTTCCTGGATTGATTTCTATTTCGGGAATGACCGAAACTTTTGGTAAAAGCCGAAATAATATCTTCGCTAGGAACGACCCTCAGCAAAATTCTGAAAACCGAAAAGCACAAAAAGCTGATAAAACAGTGGGAATGCCGAACTCCGCGTATGCGCGAAAAAATGAAGGCGTGTACCGGGGGGGAGAAGGGGGGACACCTGTGACCACGGCTTGTCCAGAAGGTCGCCGAGGGCAACACTTCTAACGAGTTGAGCTGGAAAGAAAAGTGACGACTTAAACCAAAAAGAGTACTGGCACTCGTGAGTCATTTCTGGACTCGCCTATTTTCCGATCACCCGACGCCCTCTCACACACCCCATAAATAGCGTGACTCAATTTCGCGGCTGTGGTTGCTTGTGAGGAGGTGTAGGAGTAGCTGCAAGGCGTGGTCTACCTACGCTAGTGCCGGGACTATTAAAAATACAGTCACTAGCTACTAGCATAGGGCTGTGACTTGGCTAAGTTGTTGTTGTTGTTCTCGCATTGACTCGTCATCGCCATAATCCACCTGTGACCCCGGCTTGCCCAGAAGAGGTCGCTGAGGGTGAATAAAACCTCTTGCGAGTTGAGCTGGGAAATAAAACTCATGATTTAAAAGAAGAAAAAAAAAATTAGCTACGAAAGCAAGCGGTATATGTCACAAGCACGCAAAGACTTACTAGCGGCATTGCAAGAAACAGCACGTTAGGTGATGTCGCACTGCTGCCAGCAGTCCTTACAGCTAGTTCGGCAGGAAGTTTCTAATATATTTTTGCCCCTTCCTTCGTATCGACCGAGGAGTATTGCCGCGGACTGGGGTGCACCAAACGTATTGCTTAAACCTGAACCTGTGTGCTGTGCATGGGTATATCGCGGTGCACTTGTACAGCCGTAGCGACATATTTACTCGTGGTGTGAGGCAGACAGTGCCAGAATACCCTTTGGATCAACTGCTGTTGCTAGGGCTGGCCCCTGGTAGCTCCACCTAGTACAATGTGTGCTGGCTGTGTCAGCAGCCATTACCCTGGCTCCGAACAGCACGCTGTTCGCGACGAAATGGCGGCCACCCCCCCCCCTCGGCTGGCAAAGGGGCCCCGGCGGAGGCGCCCCCGGAGGGAGCCGCTGGAAGGAGCTGGAGGCGCCCTGCCTGACGCGCGCTCTACCGCGGTGTTGGCTTCATTGTGTCTACTGCAATAAGAACGGTACCTTAGATGGCTTCAGAGGTCATGTTGAATGAACTCTGAAAAATACTAGATATAGTGAACAGCGGACAACGTGTAAGTCTGTTTCTTTCTCTTATCTGCTGTCGTGAGCGCTGGGCCGCGTGACCCAGACCTTTGGCTGTTGCAGTATGACGCTTGCCTTTTACGTACACAACGTATGCCCTCGACGGCGGTATCGGACGTCGGATACGTGGTACCTGTACCCAATAGCAAGTATATTTTAGTGTATTTGTGCTGTTGACGATGTCGGTTATGCAATAAATACATATAAGCATCAATACGTGTACTTATACCCCCCCCCCCCCGTTGGTGCAAGCAATGTCTGCCTGGTTGGTGAAAAGCCGACGTGCTCCGTCCCGGCATGGTAGGGATGCGAAAGTCTATGGTCATACGACTACGGCCATGCATAAGCTGAGTACACCCCCCCAAACACACACGTACAGCTGAACGCTTCACGGCCCTTCACTCTTGGTGCACGCAATGCGTGTCTGGTCGGTGAGAACCCGCGGCGTGCTATGTCCCGGCATCGTGCTACCTCGCATCACTGTAGGGATGCGAGGGTCTATAGTCTTAATAGACTACGACACTGCATGCAAATGAATACCCCCCCCCCCCCCCTTTTCGCTGGCTTCCTTGCTGTTGTTGTGTTCTTGGACAGATCTTGCTGTGTATGAGCGGGAATTTCCTCGCAAGGGGGCATCCGGGATGGCTCGCGTTCTTGATCTTAGGAGTCGTTGGTGAGCTGAGGGGGGGGGGGTATTCGTATCACGGCGCATCGATTGACTTTTCCGCATTTTTGATCGTGCAAACACTTGTCATCCGACTCTAATTTCATGCCATTTTCCACTAACCAACGTTTTGAGTTGTCAAGGGGTTTACAAGAAGTCGTTTCTTGCTCGCTTTTGCCACCAACCATCGTATGGTTGTCTTGGTTGATGGGTGTAGACGGCGCAAGATGTCATGCTTTTCTCTCTTCTTCTTTTTTCCCGTCCCGCGTACATCGTCGTAGTGTACCCTCTTCACACATCCGTGTTGGAGTTGCACCTTCAGCAGGGATCAGGCTTTTTGGCGGTGTAGAGATGCGTCCATAGCATCAACAGTACCCGGGTTGAAAACCTGCCGCTGCGTACAGTATGAAAGCTGCGCAAGCCATCAGCGCGTGGATCGCCGTTGACGTTGAACACAACGGCCTGCGGACACAACACATTCGTACGTAATCTCGTTACTGTACGAAGACCATTGGCAAGACACCACTTGCTCGCAGTGCCGAAAGTGGGTAACGGGCATATTTTTTAGGGGAATAACGTGCCAAGTCTCGTACGGGCTACCTTGCCCGGGTTTGCCACGCCCCAGACCAGAGTGGGATGCATTCTGTACCGGTGATGGCTCTCATCAATCAACCAATCAACCACCCAACCAACCCACCCACCCTGTCCCTGTTTCACCAACCATCTGCCCAACCAATCGTTGATGTAAATATTCATGTTTTTCGGGCATGTAACCACCTTTAGCCGAAACTGCCAATTATTAATTCACAGGTCTTGGTTGGCGGTTTGGTTACAGGTGGATCAACCAACCGACCACCACCCACCCATCCACCCACCCAGCCAATCAATCAATCAATCAATCAATCAATCAATCAATCAATCAATCAACCAACCAGTCAATCAATCAATCAAAACCAACCAACGAACCAACCCACCAACCGACAACATTGCCCCCCCCCCCGCCCTCTATGGTCATACGACTACAGCTATGCACAAACTGAGTACACCCCCCCCCCCGATTTCTCTGTTCCCCTCTGCAACCCGTTTTGTTTGGCCTCTCACACCCCTCTCGTCCGCGCTATCTTACCGTCCGTGCCGTCTTGTATGATGCGATCTTCATGATCGCCACCAAATCCGTGTCTCCAATTTGTGACCTTGACCTACTCGACAGTCATCATTCCGGGGGCGTACAGCAGCTTCCAACTATTAGCAGCTTTCCGCCGATGGCCAGGGTACGACTTCGACGACATGCACGGGAGTGGGGATTATGTATGATCCTTGTAGAAGGCGTTTTCGCGTGAGGACGAGGGGGGGGCGGAGGGGGCAGGGGGGGTGGAGGGGGAGGGCAGAGGGGGGGGGGCGGGGGGGGGGGTCGTTTCACTACTACAAACAATTATCGTACTCTAATTTCAAGTAGTTTTTCCCCGAAAACGTGGGTGGGTGGAGTTCTATAGGGGTTGGGGCGTGCTCTTGCTCGTGTAAGAATCTAGAAGTAAAATGCTTCCTCGTATTAGTTCGCGCAACTGCGTTGTATTAGTTCGCGCAAGGTTTGTAGTTCTCTTTTCTTTTTCTTTCTTTATTTTTGGTGTGGACGTTTTTGTTTTGTGTTCTGTGTGTGCGTGTTGCAAAGCTTGCGGAGCCCGGCCATACTCCATACCCTGCCCCCCCCCCCCCTCAAGTCGTTGTTTTTCGCGACCTTTTCCTGGTTGTAGATTTTGTACGGTCAGCCCCTCCCGGCCATATGTCACCCCAACCCCTGCCTTTGGGTTTCGTAGACATGTCGGCATGCCTTCCGCTGTTGCCGAGAGAAAGTAGACGAATCATGGGAACCACGGGGAGCGAGGGGGGTGGGGTGGAGGTACTCAATATCATGCGTTGTCTTAGGGGGGGGAACTAGTATAGTATAGCGGTGGTGGGGTTCTTTCTTTCACTCGGGTGTTGATGCATATGTGGTACTGGCTGTTTTTTAGCTGAAAAATACGTCGGTGGAAATTCCGTGGAAACTTTGTGGAAATTTCGTTGAAATTTCTTGCTTGGTGTTTGGTCTGTGCTTCGAATTTTCTGCTCGCCCCACAGAAGGCGGGGGGGAGGGGGTGGGGGGGGGGGGGTATCATACTTTCCTCGGGTGTGTGAAGTAGTTCGCCTATCAAGTACTCCGAGTACCACTTTTTCCGGAAAATGTAAGGACCGGTTGGTACTTAGTGTGAGTACTGAAGCGGTCCTTACATGTGCGGGCAGGGTTGTATAGTTTTGTAAGCCGTGGCTCCGGGGTATAGCGCAATGTGTTTCTCTGGGCACCAAGATGTTTATTTATTGGTGTACTTCGTATCGTTCGTAGCGGAGACTTGTCTATCGCTGAATGCAAGCGCATTATTGCGCCATCGCAGAGCTCGCTCCGCGCTCGGCACATTTTTGCATTTTCCACCCCTCACAGAAGGGGCGGCGCATGCTGCATGGGCCAGCGCGCCGGCGCATATATACATACACCGCGCTGTGCATGGTTTGCGGGCTCTAATCAACACTCAATGACGAACAACTGCGTTTTGTTCTGGATTTTTTGTTGTTGGTTCGTTTGCTTCGGACCCTTGGGTAGGTCCGAATGAGCAGAGGGAATTCTGGGACGGAGATCCACGCTGATCGTGCACGCACGCGCTCAAAATTCCCGCGTGCTTGCTTCCTGTTTTGACTCTCTTCCTGTGTTTTGTTCTGCTTGCTTTTTCTGTTTTGCGTGCTGCCTCTTTCCTTTGCTGCGCTCAGTACGTCTCGAGGCGTTTTTTTTTTTTTTTTTCTAAGCAGCTTGTGCCATGTGTTGCTATGAACCTCTTGTGGGATGATCCATGTTAATAAGCCACGAAAACAAATGAGAATTGCAAAGCACTTATAACGTCAATAGTCTGAGACGATCTCGCGTAACATCAATCGCGATATTTCGTGCTGTGTCGTGCAACCCCTTGCACAGTAGGGGTCCCCCAAGAAGGCGGTACGACGCGTGCTACGATAGAGAGGCGCACCACTTTTTTCTGAGGTTCCTCAATTTGGGGAGCTTGAGACACGTCTTTCTTAACCCAAAAAACTGATTTGGACAATAATAGACTGCTACAGTGTGATGGAACATCCCATGGCCTGGGTATATGCAACGAGAATCGTGTGCAAAAAAAAAGGGCCTAGTAAGATGATTTTCGACGATTTTAGGTTGAGGAGCACCGGCGTTCAGAAAATATTTTCAGACGAAAAGGGTTACCTCTATCGTAGCACGAGTTGGTATCCCGATATAAGGCGGTCACAATCGCTTGGCGCTACTGAGGAGTTGCACTCGTAACCCGGCATGATGAACAAGGCGGCCTACCCGAACAGAACGTACATGCACTCCAGTAGCGGGCAGCTACGTACAGCTCCTCACAAGCAACCACGGTCCGCGAAATTGAGGGACGCGCTCCTGGTGGATTGTATGACGACGTGGGGGGCGCCAGTCAGCACTCGTAGGCAGCCAGAAGCGACACCCACGAGATGTTTTCGTGAGTTCGAACTAAGCCTTGCGAGCCAGAAACACCAAAAGCTACCGAAATCGCTGAAATATTTCAATTTTTGCTACGCGGGAGCCTAATACAATGGGTACATATCACCGATGAAAAAACGGTCTTCACCAAAAGCTTGCTGCTCACCAGGCGAATGATGTAACACGGTAAGATGTGGGGTTTACTAAGGGCTTAGAAGAAGTGGAGAGGGACACTCGAAAAAGGGGTGGTTAGATATGGAGTCCGAAAAAGGACTAAAAGCACCTGAAAAGCTCTGTATTGTTGGATCTTTGTATTTTTTCTGAAATTTCGAAACAAGGATATTTAATAAAAATATTTTGAGGACGTCAGCCAGCCGTGAGTTCGACGAATTTCGGGTCAATACCTCATCTTTGCAAGCTGCGTTGTTGGTACTTGTAATATACTGTGTGGGTGAGTTTTTTCTCAATGGGGAGGGGTCCTAGTATTTTGCTTAAAATATAGTCTATATGTATTGATTTTCTCCACTATAATGGTTGGGGTTGGTATTTTATAAAAATTATTTGAAGGACGTCAGCCGTGAGTTCGACGAATTTCGATATTGTTTGCAGATGCCAATACCCTGAGGACCACTGATAGGGACAGCTCACGCTATCCCCGCCATGGGATCCGAAGGGTGCGCCAGCTAGCGCTGGGCTGCGAAAGCAACCGAGTTAAATCGACACTACGACGCGTATGAAAATACGTGTGGAAGTGTGGTGAGCTCAAGCTTTATTTTGTTTTTTCCCCATCCATCCGCCGGAGGATAATAATAATAATAAAAAACAGTTTTCAAGTGCCTTTATATGTGCGCGAAATGCCTCCATACGAGCTCCTACTCAAACTATTCCTGTGCGATCCCCCGTGGCCTTTAGGCGGTCGTATTTCTCTGGCACATGTTAAGGAATTAGTGGGGTATTAGTCCGTTTGACCACTTGCAAAAGGTTAACCGATTGCCTGCCCAAACGAAGCCTCTTATAGCACTCACCCGCCCCCTGAAACGGCGGGATAGCAGGTCGGCCGGATATACGGGCGGACGTGTCAATATCCAAGCGGTTTCATCTCCTCGGTATGCCGGGGAGAGTATTTTTCAAGTTCGACATGGGGAAAGCCTGAAAAAAAGTTTATTATTGTGGATGGTGGGATTTGAACCCACGACCCAAAAAACCCATGGTCTGTCGAGACGACGCCATTTGTTAAGGTATTAAAAGTGAGGTATTAGTCCGCTTGACCACTTGCAAAATATTAGCCTTGGCAATAGCGTACCCAAACTAGAAGCCTTATAACAGGGGTTTGTGAAATCGTCAGTTTCATTTGCCATTGAAATTGTTGTTTCCTCTGGAAACTCATGTGGGACTGCAAATTTTTTTGTGAAACGGGGCTTGAAAAAAAGTCGCGTTCTTCTTGGCGTTTCTTGTGAGGCCAAAACATCGGGGCATTTTTGTAAAAACTCGCGTGCTACGATAGAGGCCCCAGCAGTTTTCGTCTGAAATGTTTTCTGAATGATGGGGCTCCTTAACCCGAAATCGTCGGAAAATACGCCCCCCTTATTTTTGGCATGATTCTCGTTGCATATACCCGGCCATGGGATGTATGTTTCATCCTGTGTAGCAGTTTATTTTTGTCTAAATCAAATCAGTTTTTTGGTTAAGAAGGACATGTCTTGAGCTCCGAAAGTGAGGGGTAGTATTTGAAAATAAGTGCTGCACCTCTATCGTAGCACACGTAAAAAAAACTCCCAATTGATCAAGAGGGAACCAGGCTCCACCATCTGCGCGGACTGCTCTTTATTCCCCTGACTCATAAGGCCCATTCTCCGGCTACAACAGTCAGCATATCGCGACATTTTGTTGCATGTGCAATGCCTCGACAGCTTAATACACCGACCTGATATCCTTCACGATGAGAGGACATTCACCTCCCCCCCCCGTAACACGCGCAATCATAGTATTATTACATCACACACGGCCCGAAAATATGACTTGCGGCGAGTCCTCGACAAACATTAAAGCTACACTACAGCGAGGGAATTTGAGAATTTCGTCGAAACTCATGTGTGCAAGCTTCCTGGTGTGTGACACTCCGATCGCGCGCAATCGTGTGTGTCCTCATTAATGATATAGGGCGGCGACTCCCCTTAGAATTACCTTGTACCAGGCTCGACACAGGGGTGCTACAAGGATGTCCAGCCCTTAACCAATCTGCACACGGATACTTTATAACAAGCCGCCGTTTGGGGGGGGGACAAAATCTGACGGCTGTGGAACGTGCCATTGCCAGCTTTTTATATACCCCCTGGTATAATAGTCTTGTAATCAGTGAGGGGAGGGGGGAAGCGGTTCGGGCCACCTGCACTATCTGCATTTTAGGTGGAAGTTCATGAAAGCTACCATAGAAGCTTTCATCGCTTCCATGGAAGCTTCCACGGCTTCCACGGAGGCTTTCATCGTTCCCATGGACGATTTCATGGAAGCTGTGGAAGCTTCCATGGAAGCGTGGAAGCTTCCATGGAAGCAATGGAAGAAGATTCCAGAAAAGCTTCCGTGGAAGCTTCCGTGGAAGCTCCCAAGAAAACTTCCATGGACGCTTCCGTGGAAGCTTCCGTGGAAGTAACTTCCACGGAAGTTTTTCGTGGAAGCTTCCGTGAAAGGTTTCACGGAAATTACGTTCACATAAACTTCCACGGAAGCTTTCGTGGAAGTAAATTTGCTTCCACGGAAGCTTTCACGGAAGCTTCCACGGAAGCTTCCACGTAAGCTTTCACGGAAGCTTTCGTGGAGTAAATTTGCTTCCACGGAAGCTTTCTCGGAAGCTTTCGTGGAATTAAACTTGCTTCCACGGAATCTTTCACGGAAGCTTCCGTGGTCAAGTAAATTATTAAAAATAACAAATAATAGTTTTCTTCCTCGCAAGCTTTCAAAAAGAAATCCCATGGGAGCTTCCGCGATAGCTTCCGTGAAAGAAAATTGCTGCCACGAAAGCTTCTGTGAAAGTTATCGGCATGTGGTGGACATACTCTTTGAATTATATATACCCTTGTAATAACCCTAACCCTAGTCCTAACCCAATGAACGCAACAAGTAATGCACGGTGAAATTTCCTTCGTCATGTACACAGTGTGTTGTGCGTCAACCATGTTGTCGAAAAGCGGAAAGCTCTGCTGGAGGCACAGTAGTGTACAATACAAATATATCGGTGGGAGCTGTCGTGGAAGCCGCTGAGCTTTTTTTTTTTTTTTTTTTTTTTTATCCTCCGGCGGATGGGGGAAAATAAAGTATTAGCTCACCACACTTCCACGTAAAGCCGCTGAGATTCCGTGGAAGCTTCCGTGGAAGCCGCGAAAGCTTCCATGGAAGTAAAACGTAAAATTCCGTGGATGAGGATTCCAGCTTTTCGCGGAAGCTTTTGTGGAAGCCGCTGAGCTTCCGACCTTCCGTGGAAGCTGCCGCTTGCTTCCATGGAACTAAAACCTAAATATCCGTGGAAGCGCTTTTTTTGTGCAAGCTTTCGAATTCGTGGAAGCTTCCGTGGAATCATTTCCGTGGAAGCTTTCGTGGAAGCTTCCGTGAAAGATTTCGTGGTAGCTTCCGTGAAAGATTTCGTGGAAGCTTCCATATCTTCCATGGAAGCTTTCACGGAAGCTTCCACGGAATCTTTCATCATGGAAGCTTCCATTGCTCCGATGGGAGCGATGGAAGCTTTCATGGAAGCTATGGAAGTTTCCATGGAAGCGGTGGAAGCTTCCACGGACGCTCTCATGAAGTTCCACGCGAAAAACAAGTAGTGCAGGAGACCGGGTGGTTCCAAGATGTTTTATTTTTTTCACGGTCGCGCGTTATGAATCGTAGGGGCTAACTGCACGAATGGCGCGAGATCCAAAGAGAGATTATGCGGCGAGATTCCTTTTTTTTATCATAGGCGCACACGTATGGATTCGAAACCCATTGTGATTTCACGCGCAGGTTCGTGTCCTGCCGTCGACGCCACATGTTAAGTTAAAGGTGGGGACACAGAGTGCCCGCTGCAGGTCTGCCAATTGAGCAGGTCCTCGGAGAGCACTCACTTTCGTTCCTTCGTAGAGATGTAGCTTTATTCGTTTCCACCGGAGCCCGGGATAGCTTCTGAGATCGGAGGCACGTGCCTCCGATCTACTTCATAACTTTCCCGAATATAAACCGCGAACCTTATCATACGAAACCCATCCAAATGATCTCAAATTCGGATAATTGCAGGCCTTTCGAGGCCGTATCTTAACATTCGGCCAAGTATCAGCATCTCAGCGGTATCGCGTGCTACGATAGAGGTATACCATTTTTTGGCGAAAATGGTTTTCTGAATGACGGGACTCCTTCATTCAAAACCGTCGGAAATAATAGATACCATTTTTTTGCATGATTCTCGTTGTATATTTATATACCTATTTTAATAGTAGGCCATGGGATTTTGCATCCGCGATAAAGCAGGTTTATTTTTCATCCGGGGTTAAAATCAGTTTTTGGGTTATTAAGTAGGACGTGTCTTAAGCTCCCGCCGAAATGAGGAACGTGAGAAAAAAAAAGTGGTGCACGTCTATCTATCTTAGCACGCGTCCGGGGCAGGTTGTGAAGGAATTAGTGAGGTATATTTCAGTCCGTTTGACCACTTGCAAAAGGTTAACCACTAGCTTACCCACAAACTGAGCTTTATAACAAGGTGGTACGCGACGAAAAAATCTGCATTATTCCCGAATGCCTTCTGGAGGCTCCCCGGGCTCCAACAGCAGCGCATGTTGGCGCCCTGCATCCACCCACCGATGGATTCCATGCGCCAGCGATTTCTCCAGATTAGGTGTGTGCATCATCATTAGACATGGATGGGCCTTATTGAGTGTGTCAGCCGGATCAAGGTCAACATCCGTGTGAGAGTATTGCGTGTAGGTGGACAACAGCAGCGCGGTTCGCCAGTCAAGGAAACATACAGCAACACGGTCGCAGTCTCTCCACAGAGTCGCATCTCGGGGCCCCATCCTGTACCATCTTCTTCTTCGTGCCTCGACGAACGGGCGACGGCGAGACGCGAAAGCGGCCCCCCCCCTCCTTCCTCTCGCCCCTCTACGCGCCATGTGCCGCACGCGCAAGGACGGTGTTGCCTGCTGATTGCTGGGCTCTATGCACTGCTTATGCTGTCATTGTTGCTGTGAAATGTGGCGTCCAACGCTCTCCGCCTTTTCCGAGCAGCCGGTGGTTTGTGGCAGTTGTTGTGTTGCTGGGTCGTGTGCTTTATTTGTGTGGTGGTGCTGTAAGGTTTAGTTTGGGTAAGCTATCGGTCAACCTTTTGCACGTGGTCAAACGGACTAATACCCCACTAATACTTTTTCACAGTGGCTTGATGCCACATGCTGTGTATTGACTGCCGCAACAATTCCCCGTAGAATATGCTGAAACTCGTTGTTTGGTTTTTCGTCGTTCGTCCGACATTAGGCCGTTCGCCACAAAACGGTACTTCGTGGAGACTGGCCCGCCGGTTTCCGGTGTACCGTACAGGTGTGTTGGTTTCGCTTGGCCTTGAGCCGATTTCATTTTCTCTTTACACCGTAAACTGGCGCAGAAAACGCCGTTTTACCGTTTTTTTTTTTTTTTTTTTCAGACAAACTTGGTTTATTTAGCTCTTCTTACAGAAAACCTCAACACAGCAGTGAGGAATAACAGCATTGATTGTAGGACGCGAGCTACGACAAAGGTATAGCACTTTTCGATCGAAATTGTTTCTGAAACACGGGATGTTAAGGAATTAGTTGGGTATTAGTCCGTTTGACCACTTGCAAAAGGTTAACCAATAGCTTTTTTTTACCCAAAACTAAGCCTTATAACACTCTTCCCCCCATGAAACGGCGGGATAGCAGGTCGGCCGGATATACCGGCGGATCTGTCAATACATCCAAGCCGTTTCACTCCCTGGGTATACCGGGGAGAGTATTTTTCAAGTTCGACATGGGGAAAGTCTGAAAAAGTTTATTATGGTGGAGGTGGGATTTGAACCCACGACCCAAAAAAAACATGGTCTGTCGACGACGCCATTTGTTAAGATAATAGTGGGGTACTAGTCCGTTTGACCACTTGCAAAAGGTTAACCAATATAGCGTACCCAAACTAAGCCTTGCAACCGGGGCTCCTTAACCCAAAATCGTCGTCTGAGTCTTACTACGGTAGCCCCCCCAACTCTTCTTTGACGAAATCGCCGGTTTTGAAACCAGCTCCCGGCCGTATCTCCTAAAATACGGTGCTCCTTGCCACCTCAGTGTCATCGTTCGATAGTCCTTTGCAACCGAAAAAAGACATGAAGATGTTTTTTTCATGGCAGCATTCCTCGTGTCGAGCAGCCATGAAACGTCTGTTGAAGAAAATCGCTGGTTTTGGGGGGGGCTATCGTAGTAAGAATCAGTCGGAATTGGGTTATTTTTTCGCATCATGCTCGTTTGTTTTACACCTAGGCCTCGATAAGATTTTTCATCCGCGATAAAGCAGGTTTATTTTTCTCAAAAACAGTTTTTGGGTTAAGAAGGACGTGTCTTAAACTCCCAAAGTTAGGGACCTAACAAAAAAACGTGGTGTGCACACCTCTACCGCAGCACGTGTCGTAAGTGGTGCATGAAGTGGATGGATGACGCGCGTGCCACTAATGACGCGTGCCCAGACTGGTCCTACGATATAGCCCCCCGACAAAACCAGCGAATTTTTTTAACGAACGCTTCATGGCTGCTCGACACGAGGAGGGATGCTATAAAGTATATATACACACCCCTTCCTATGTTTTCTTGCTTGAAAGGGACTATCGAATGATGTGACGTCGGGGTGGCAAGGGGCACCGTATCTCAAGAGATACGCCCGGGAGCTGGTTGCAAAACCGGCGATTTCGGCAAAAGAAAAGTTGGAGGGGCTACACCGTTGAACGACTCGCCTCTAATGTGTCGCTAATAGTACGGCAGGGGTGTGACTAATTTTTTCTCATCTTTCCTCGCTAGAGCTATATACCTCACCCATTACCCTCACTTTGAAAAAAAGTGTAAAAGTGCGACGCGTTGAAGAATTGTTAGGGTATTGCCCTGGAAACCTAAGTAGGCGGTATTATCTATATACCGAAATGATATAAAAGGGGTTTCACATATGCCTTTGAAGGCATGTGCGTATAGGAAACAGGGGATGATGCTTTCGCTAAGCGATTCAGTTCGCCCATGGCGTGAGTGGAACTAACGCAAGAGCTTATCTAGTACAAGTGAGTGACCAACGTGGAACCTGCCTAGTAGAGAGACCTGCAAAGGGTGGCCTGTGTCTGTAACAGCTCCCCTAGTCTTATGGTAACCCCTATATCCTTATAGTATAATCCTATGACGACTGATTCTTACTACGATAGCCCCCCCCAAACCAGCGATTTTCTTTGACAGACGTTTCATGGCTGCTCGACACGAGGAATGATGCCATGAAGAAAATATATTTATATATTTCTTCGGTTGCAAAGGACTATCGAACGATGACATTGAGGTGGTAAGGAGCACCGTATTTGAGGAGATTCGACCGGGATCCGGTTTTAAAACCGGCGACTTCGTTAAAGAAAAGTCGGGGGGGCTACCGTAGAACGACTCTGGCCCAGGCACAGAACGAAAAGTAGTTGTTGTTTTTATTCTCACATCAACTCGCATAATCAAAAAGTGTGTGGTCACAGGTCAGACTCCAGTCACACTCTGGAGTGGAAGAAATACCCCCCCAGAGGAAAACAAAACGCAAGCAACCCAAAAGTGGTGCACACGCATATATCTCATACAATGAACCTGAAGCAATTCATGCCTCCGCCAGAAAACTACAAAAAAGTGAAATCGGGAGAGTCAGAGCCTACGACGTGCCAGAGGCCCATGTACTGGGTGCATACGTCTCAACACTCGCGTCTGAAAACCGACTAAAGTATATATACCTACGGCGGTATAGTAAAACAGACTGATTCTACGATATAGCCCGGCCCCCAAAACCAGCAACTTTCTTTAACGAGAGAACGTTTAATGGCTGCTCGACACAAGAGGAAAGATACAATCGAAAAACAAAGACATTCATATATTTTCTTGTGTGCCAAAAGGCCTATCGATCGACGACGTCGGGGTGTCGACGAGGGACACCGTATTTCACGAGATACGACCGGGGGGAGCTGGTTTCGAAACCGGCGATCTCCGTTAAAAAAAAGTTGAGGGGGCTACCGGGACGCATGCTACGATAGGGGGGGTCCCATTTTAAGGGGCCTCTTTTTTTTCCAGTGGCTCGGGGTCACTCGCGTGTGAGTAACCCCTCTGTTCCTCGGCGGTCTTACGTTTTCTTGAGATGAGATGATAACTTGACGAAGTCAGTCCTCAATGGAACGGTTGCCTCCGCTGTATGCCCCCCCCCAAAAGACCGCCTAAGGCCTTCTGGCCGTGAGGTACACTGGGCTCGTCACTCGCGCGAGTGGCTCAAGCCCCCGGTAGCGAAAAAGGGGGTGTCCCCCTGCTGTAGAGCCTTGGTCTACCGTAGAACGACTCAACACAACACCGAAGATATATACGGTGCCATCATGAGGGTTCCTTTATAAGGGGCCTGTGCTTCGCAGTGTGGCTAGGGGTCACTCGCGCGAGTGACCCGCCTGTTCCTTGCGGCCATAGGCTTTCGTGCTACGATAGAGGTATCGGTATCGGTACCAGTTTTGACGAGTGCTACGATAGAGGTAGAGGTATCGGTATCAGTTTTGATGACTGCTGTGTATAGAGGTAGAGGTATATTGGTATCGGTAGTATCAGTTTTGACGAGTGAGTGCTACGATAGAGGTATCGGTATCAGTTTTGGCGACTGCTGCGATAGAGGTATCGGTATCGGTAGTATCGGTTTTGACGAGTGCTACGATAGAGGTATCGGTATCGGTATCGGTACCAGTTTTGACGACTGTTACGGTATCGGTATCGGTATCGGTATCGGTAGTATCAGTTTTGACGAGTGCTACGATAGAGGTAGGAGGTAGCATCAGTTTTGACGAGTGCTACGATAGAGGTAGAGGTATCGGTATCGGTAGTATCAGCTTTGACGACCGCTGCGATATGATAGAGGTAGTATCAGTTTTGACGAGTGCTGCGGTAAAGGGTAGAGGTAGTATCAGTTTTGACGACTGCTGCGATTGAGGTAGTATCAGTTTTCGTCTGAAATGGTTTTCTAAATGACGGGGGGCTTCCTTAACCCAAAATCGTTGGAAATCGGACTTTTTTTTTTTTTTTTCTGCCTGATTCTCGTTGTATACCTTATTATATATACAGCAGTTTAATTTTTCTCTACATCAGTTTTCGGGAGGGGTCTTAAGCTCCCAAAGTTGAGGAACCCCCCAAAATAAGTGGTGCGCACCTCTTCCATCGTAGCACGCGTCTTTTTTTTGGCTATTTTGTTTTCTTAATAACGGAGCTCCTTGACCCAAAATCGTCGGAAAATACGTCATTTTGTTTTCTTGATTCTCGGTTGTGCACCTATGCCATGGGGTTTTCCATCTAGTGTCGTAGCAGTTTTACTTTTTTCTCCAAATCAGTTTTGTTGAGAGGCCTTTTAAGCTCCCGAATTGAGGAACCTCGCGAAAAACGCGGGTGCACACCTCTATCGTATCATGCGTCTTAGGCGGCTTTCGAGTGCTGTTTAACTTTTTTTGCGACATCAGAATCAGCAACGAACCGGGAACGATTTTTAGCTTCGCTGCGCCAAACAATTTTCTCGAAAAAGAGTGTTCGTCAGAGTGAGAGGTACAGAGTCGCTCGTGCGAGTGGCTCAAACACGGCGGTTTAGTGAAAAAGTCCCCCCCCCCCGACCAACACGCTATCCTAGGAGATAGATGGTGGTCGCAGACGGCGAAACAGGACGGGGATAGGGTAAGCAAACAGTTCCTAAGTCACATATGGAAGAAGCGTTAAATGAGCGCCGAAAATGTTGGAGGTGTCTCTACTAGGAGTAGGAACGGTGCTCCGTCTCGAAATGGATGCGTAGTCCATGGTCGAATGACTAAGGCAAGCAACAAATGAGTACGCCCCCCCTTAACCTGCCCTCCTTAACATGCCCCCGCCCCCCCAACCATCGTTAGTCATAGTGGAGTTCCTCCATAGAGGTGGTTGGAAGTTGCTCAGTGGAGGAGAACCATGTCAGCCAGAAATAATTCGGCCAACAGATGCTACCCCTATTGGAACTACTATTAGTAACAGCGCGCGTCGTGATCAAAGAGAAGAGAGCTTCGTTAGCCGATTTGGGCCTGCTTTGTGACGAAGCTGTGTTCACATACGTTCACACTTCTCGGAGACGGGTCAGATCTCCATTCCTATCGTTAATGCCTAATGTCTTTCAGGGCAGACCTAGGACTGATCCTACGATACCCCCCCCCCCCGAAAAAAACAAACAAACAGCGGTTTTCTTATTTAGAACAAATGTTTCATGGCTGCTCGACGCGAGGAAGGATGCTTGGTCAAAGCTACGGTACCATAAGGGGTCCGCCTTTTAGGTACTTTCTTTTGCAGTGACTCGGGGTCACTCGCGCGAGTGACTCCCCTGTTCCTTGTGGTCATAGGCTTTCTTTCTTTCGTGCTGCTTTAATTTTTCGATATGAATCCTTAGTGAGATGGTTGGCTACGTTGCGCCAAACTAACCACTTAACGTCTTTTGGTCAGTGAGGTGCAGAGTCACTCGCGCGACTGGCTCAGACCACAGGTAGGGAAAAGGGGGGGGGGGGGCAAGTAACCCCTACAGCGTAGTCTTGCTCTGCTATGAAAAAATTGTCTTCAATTATTTTCTTGTTTCTTGCAAAAGACTATAGCGCACGATGCTGTCGGGGGTGGCAAGGGGCACCGCGTATTTCAGGAGATACGGCCGGGAGCTAAACTCAAAACCCGGCGATTTCGTTAAAGAAAAGTTTGGGGGGATACGGTGTACCGTAGAACGACTCCCAGGTCACCTGCTTCATAAGATCTGCGTGCATGGCCTGTAGATAATGCTGCTGGGTGAGAGACTGATGATCTGAATGAGCTGATATTTTTCTGTGTTGGGCGAATTAGGTCGATTCATTCGCCTACCTTTTTGGCTACCCTGGCTTTATGTTCGTGTTGGTTGAGTTACCTCGCTACGTGTCTTGCCGGTATTGTTCCCGCCGCAAGCAGGCCTCCCAAGGCGCGACGTTATTCGCTCCACCATATGGTCTTGGCAGCCCCTTAGTTTTAGCAAGCCCTACGGCAACCTAGCTTTGTTCCTTTTTCGTCTTACGTGCTATTTTTTGTATTTCCTTCGGGTCTTAGCCACAAGGCTACGCGCGATGTCTGCCGGTCATACATACTTTCGAATTTTGGGTAACGTTTCCTTTGCGAGCTTTCGAGTGACCGACTCTGTTTGGCGAACGACTCCCCGCTCGCTCCTCCCTGGATCCCACATAGACCGCTCCGGTAGTATATGTTTCTGTCTTTCTCTTTTGTCTTCGCTTTGGTATCTGCCTTTCTATGCTACCTTCACTTCGTTTTCTGGCTTCCTCTTTCATTTCCATCTTCGACTGCTCTGCTTCAAGGTTGCCCTATTTTGGGTCTTGTGTCTTCCGCTATCTTGTTATGGTCTTTCTTTCGGAGATTTGCTCTTGTGAATTATCCTATCCATGGCGTTTAGGGCCTCATTACGAGGTGTGGGGGAATCGATAGCCTCATATCTATGTTTCGAATAGCCGCATCGTCGACCCCCTTTCCCGGTCTTCTAGGATGAACTTGTCGTCACCCTCTTCGACCGTCTTGAGGTCTGCAAATACGACTATATTCAGGGTGGGCTAATGTAATAGAAGTGTCAGTACAGCTGCATGTATATTCGGTAAGATAGCCCGTAAATGTTTGGTCTATCGGCCACAAGAATATTGTGTGAATCCTTGGAATATTCTGGTTGGAGAAGATATAACCCGTAGAATCTAGCTAGCTTGTATCTCAAGAACGCTCTCAGTCACGGAACGTTTCTCCTCTCTGGACAAGATAGAGGTAAGCGCCTCAAGCGCCAGTACAAGAAGATACAATACCTATGAGAACGTTCCTCGCCGGGGACAAGACGCGTGCTACGATAGAGGTGAGCAGTTTTCGTTTGAAATGGTTTCTGAATGACGGGGACTCCTTACCCCAAAATCGTCGGAAAATACGCCCCCCTTAGTTTTAGCATGATTTTCGTTGCATGTACCCGGCCATGGGATGTTTCATCCGGTAGCAGTATATTTTTCTCAAAATAACGCTCTTTTTGGAAGAGTTTTTTTCAAAGCTTCCAAATTGAGGAACCTCAGAAAAAAGGTGGTGAACCTCTGTCGTAGCACGCGCGTCACAACATCGCTGTAAGCGCCTCGAGCGCCCCGGTAGGAAAATAGAACATCTCTATGAGAACGTTATTTGCACGCTCCATAGACAAAAGGTCCAGAAGAGAGAGCACAGCAGTGCTGGGGGGTGAAGGGAACTCTGTGAGTCTCACCCCCCCAAGAACTCACTCCTCCTTTCCTGTCTCATCGAACTTCTCATAGCTCCACGCCAGCCAGTAATAAGAAAAACCCATCAAGAAGATCCGCGTGCTGTCTCCAAGCGAAGCTGATACTCCTGCGTCCCTTCCCTCACACCTTACGGCAGCATGTCTCATCACATCTAGCTCGTGTTTTCTGGGTTAGTTAGATCTGTGTACTGGCACATATCTTGCGCAAAATATCCTCATGGCACGGCAGATAGATAGATACGGGACCTGACGCGTGCTACGATAGAGAGGTGGCACTTTTCGTCTGAAACGGTTTCTGAATGACGAGGCTCCTTGACCCAAAATCGTCGGAAACAGGTCATTTTTTCGCGTGATTCTCGTTGTGTACCTAGGCCATGGGATTTTTTCATCCGGTGGCAGTTTTACTTTTCTCCAAATAGGTTTTTGGGGGAGGTCTTAAGCTCCTAAATTCAGAATCCTCGGAAAAAAAGGTGGTGCGCACCTCTATCGTAGCACTCGTCACCTAGATGTCCTGCGAAGGTCGTCTGGCCTGTCCCAATAATATGTTTATATCATATTGATATTTTGAGGTGAAACATGTGCGGTCAAAGTCAGACAAAACTTCAACGTACTAAGGTCAGACAGACAAACAAAAAAAAATGATTTCTTGGTCAACTAAAGGTCTCACTCAAGTGGTTGATGTTGGGAAACTGATCTAAAACGCAACGAATGAATGGATGAATGAATGTATAAATGAATGTGAAGGAAGGAATGGATGAAAAAATGAATGAATGCATGAATGACTTAATGGATGTATTGGTGGATGGATGGATTGATGGATGGCTGAATGGCTGAATGAATGGCTGGGTGAATGGCTGAATGGCTGAATAAATGGCTGAATGAATGGCTGAATGGCTGAATGGCTTAATGGCTGAATGGCTGAATGGCTGAATGAATGAATGAATGAATGGCTGAATGGCTGTGAATGAATGAATGGCTGAATGAATGAATGAATGAATGAATGAATGTGAAATGAATGAATGAATGGCTGAATGAATGAATACGTAAATGGGATGTATTGGTGGATGGATGGATTGATGGATGGCTGAATGGCTGAATGAATGGCTGGGTGAGTGGCTGAATGGCTGAATAAATGGCTGAATGAATGGCTGAATGGCTGAATGGCTGAATATGGCTTAATGGCTGAATGGCTGAATGGCTGAATGAATGAATGTCTGAATGGCTGTGAATGAATGAATGAATGAATGAATGAATGTGAAATGAATGAATGAATGGCTGGCTGAATGAATACGTAAATGAATGAATGAATGTGAAATGAATGAATGAATGTGAAAATGAATGGATGCATGAATGAATGAATGAATGAATGAATGAATGAATGAATGAATGAATGAATGAATGAATGAATGAATGAATGAATGAATGAATGGCTGAATGTATGGCTGAATGGCTGTGAATGAATGAATGGCTGAATGGCTGTGAATGAATGAATGGCTGAATGAATGAATGAATGAATGTGAAATGAATGAATGAATGAATGAATGAATGAATGAATGAATGTGAAATGAATGAATGAATGAATGAATGAATGAATGAATGAATGAATAAATGAATGAATGAATGAATGAATGAATGAATGAATGAATGAATGAATGAATGAATGAATGAATGAATGAATGAATGAATGAATGAATGAATGAATGAATGAATGAATGAATGAATGAATGATGAATGAATGAATGATGAATGAATGAATGAATGAATGAATGAATGAATGAATGAATGAATGAATGAATGAATGAATGAATGAATGAATGAATGAATGAATGAATGAATGAATGAATGAATGAATGAATGAATGAATGAATGAATGAATGAATGAATGAATGAATGAATGAATGAATGAATGAATGAATGAATGAATGAATGAATGAATGAATGAATGAATGAATGAATGAATGAATGAATGAATGAATTGATGAATGAATGAGCGAATGAATGAATTGATGAACGAATAAAAAAAATCATGGTGATTTAGGAGTTCTCCCATGATTGTAGCCGCGTGTCTTATTTTCGTGCCTTCTAGTAATAAAAAAAATGTTTTCATTGTTTCATTTTCCGTGTTCCAATTGTAGCGTTACCAGAAAAGAACCGCGTGCAGTTTCCCCATGCCTGGCACGTCGAGCGAGGAGCGGATGTCCGTCCCTTACTTCCCCGCCACCGCCCCACCCCACCCTCCCTACCCCCAAAAGTACCCCAGGACGAGAATTTATCAGAATATCCACGACGGTCCAAAGCAAAACCGGTTCAAAGGAAACAAAACGTTAGCCTCGCGACCACGAGCGAGCAGACAGACCCAACCAGTCCCCCCCCCGTCCCCCCGACTTACTCCCCTCTCCCCCACCCACCCGACGATCACAAACTTTCAACGAGAGATAACACAAATTTATTCCACGATCAACTAAATCGCACCCTCGCACTCCTTTCCTAAACCACAAGCTCGCCGGCCAATAAACCTCCACTAAAAGGCGCAAACACGCCTGCTATTCTCGTCGAAAACCGAATGGACGACCGGCCCAATGTGCGAACCGATCCACAAATAATCCTATCTAAAGAAAATCGATCCCAAACCCAGCTAAAAAAAACAAACCCTAGCCCGAACTCTAAGCCCAACCCGAACCTCAAATGAAAAACAAACAACCCTCCCACCCCCGCCCCCCCCACCTTCCCGCCTGCTACGCTTGCAACAGTGCGTGCGCTGCACCAGAGCAGATCAGACGAAAGGCAACCTCAAAAATGCAAGAAAAAGTAGTATGACCACACATAAAAAAGGCGGTGACGTCGCAAGTCTGCCGTGTTGTTCATCTTTTTAACCGTCCAGAGGGTGCACCTTTCGGTTCACCGTTCACCGTGGAGTTCGAACACCGTTCACATTGAGTCTACACCTTTCGACGTTCAGTTAACAAATCCGTTCAAACCTTTCATCGTCCAGTTCACTCCTTCGTATCACTGGTCAGTTCGCTTTTCTCGGTTCACCGTTTAACATGTTGAGTTCGAACATCAACGCTGCGTCCACCCTCCGTTCGATGATTAGCTAACCTTTTCCATTATCGCCCAGCTCGCCTTTCAGTTCACCGTTCAAGATTGGGTTCCACCTTTTAATGATGTTCAGTTCAACGATCAGTTCACCTTTCACCGTCCATTCAACTCCTTCAGTTCACCGTTCAAAATTGATTTTCAACATATCTTCCACGTTCAAATCAAACATTTCTGCGCCCAGGTCAACGTTGAGTCCACCCACGGCGTTCAGCTCCCCGTTTAACGTCAAGTCCCATCAGTTTTCGATGTCCAACACATGCACAGGGGTAAAACCTTTGAACGTGGAGTTGTATGCCCCGTCCAACATTCGCTTCCCCGTTCAACATTTTACCTCAACTTCCGACGTATGCTACGATAAGAGGTGTTCCATTTTTCTTCTAGGGCTTCCCGCTTGAGGACCTCTTGCCTTGTAGGGCAAACACTGAAAGTAGGAGGAAAAAAAAGGTGCCACACGCGCCCGACGAATTATCCCAGGACCATCCTAAGTATTCCACGACATTGTTGCAAAAAAAAATGAGAATTTCAAACGATTTCGGGTTAAGGAGCCCCTTCCATTCCGAAAACGCTTTAGCCGTAAAGTGCTACCATCCACCTCCATCGTTGCAAGCGTCTTTCGACGCAAAGTTCAACATTCAACGCGCAGCTCACTTTCACCCAGTCGAGTTTGAACACCTATCAACGTTCAGTTCACTTTTTTTTACCGTTCAGTTCAGATCGCTCAGATCGTCCAACGTTGAGCTAACCATTGACCGTTGAGATCCTTTCGACATTCACTCCCCCGTTCAACAATACCTTCAACATTCGACGCAAAAAAAAAAATCAACTTTCAACGTGCAGTTCAACCATCGTTGTATCGCCCAGCGTGTTCACAACGTGGCCTTCACCGTTATACTTTAGCTCCCCCGTTCAACAGTTGACTTCAACTTTCAACGTTCCGTTCACATTTCAAAAGCCCAGCCCACCTTTCAACGTTCAGTTCAACCATCACTTCAGACCGTCCAACGCAAAAGTTATAGCCTCTGGGACGATGAGCTCCTCATTCAATACTGACTGCACCCTTTCAACGCGAAATTCTACTTTGAACGCTTAATTCACCCTCACGTTTCAAAGCCAACTTCAACCCCCCCGTTCAAACATTGGCTTTCAACTTCCGACGCAAGCTTCAACTTTCGACGGGCCAACTTGAACCTTCGACGCCAAATTCAACTTTCAGCAAAAGCTTCAACTTTCAACGTAGGCTTCAACGTCCAACGATTACTGTAGTTTACCGTCCACCTTTCAAAGCAACACTTCAAAGTTCAACGTTCAATGTTCAGTTTACCTTTCAAAAAGCCCATCAGCTCAACGTTCACCAAGTGCACCGATCAGTTTCACCCTTCACTTCAACGTTCACAAGAAGTTCGAATAGAAGCCGGGGGGGTTTCAAGAACTTCCAAAAGGGGAACAGGGGAAGGGGAGGGGTGGGGTGGGGGTCCACGAGAGAAGGAGGGAGAGGCCGCGAAAAAGGGAAGCGCGTAGAGGGGGAGGGAGGGAGGGAGGGAAGGGGGGGGGTCGCCGAGTACCAAAAACAAAACTACCGCCAAAAATGTCACAGCTACTTTTTATACCCGGAGCAAAAGAACGTTATAACCCGCCGACACAACATACCGAACAATTCAAGGCGGCTAAAAATAGAAGGGCGTTATCGGGGTAGCGGCAACAGCAGCAGAAGCGGCGGCGTGAGGGGAGGAAAAGAGGGGCTAAAACAAAAAAAAGACAAAATTAATTCGAGCGTAAACTTTTGGGATTCTCCCAGCTGCAACGCCTCCCCAAAATTCCCCGTGAGCCCCCTCCGAGTCCCCATATAGACCAAGATGGGAATGAAATAAAGGAACTTAGAGATAAGACAAGCAGAGCCAAGTTGCATACTACAGCCCAGCTCCGCCTCCCCCCCCCCCATCCAACCACCTCCTCCCCCACACGCATCGCCACAGCGACACGCAAGCCAAGCTCAAAGTCAAGCCCAACCCAAGCCAGCCAGCCCTGGCAGGAGGGCGCTATCACCACACACACCGTCCGCCGTATTGTCACCCCCACCGGAGCCGAGGCAATAACAAAAAGAGACAAAACGGAAGACGAACCGCGCCACCAGATGCACAGTCAACAAAGCAAAGCGGCGAACGAGCGAGGGGGCGAACATCTCCGACGTCAAACCGAAGACGCCCGTGCGTCGTTCCCCTTGATCGACCGCGCCTACGCCAAAAATAGTATACTTGGGACACAATAGACCTTGACAAGCCCGTGCTGACCAGTCTCCTACAATAGCACCCGACACGGCAACCGCGTGAGACCCCTGCGTGCGTGCGCATGTAAATTGTACCAGTGTTTTTTTTCCCGATACCGACTTTGTGGGTAAGGTTAGAGTAATGCAAGGCAAACATAAGGTAAGAATAAGATATGGGAAGGGTATGGGCAAGGGTAGTGTAAGGGTAAGCGTAGTATAAGGTAAGGACATCGCAAGGGTAGGCTAAGGGTAACGTGTACCATTTAGGTGCGCTTGGCGAAATAAGCACGCGCGGGGGGGGGGGGGGGGGGGGGGGGGCTGTAGGGATGGGAAGGCCATAAATTCAAACCAACCAGGATGCGCTTGCCCGCCCCCGCCCCCCCCCTTCCCACCGCCCCTCGCCTCCGCCCCCGATTCCGGTTGCGCACGTGGATCAGCGCCTAGCAACCCCCCCCCAGCGGAATCTGGTGGCGCGTACGTACAGACACGAGCAAAGGCGTGAGCAGACAGACAAGGCACACGAAATACATATTCCTACTGCCCAATCGGGCCCCGCCCCTATGCCCTTTCCACCGCGAGTATCGCTCGTAGCCTTTCCCCGCCCGCCCCAAGTCCACCCCCCTATCGTTCCCATCCCTTCTGAAGCGAAAAATAGTTGTGCGTTCCTACCGTGGCAGCGACGGGAGCAGGGCCGGGGACACACACACGCAGTCGGCGCGTCTTGTCTACCAGTCTCAGCGTCTCAGTCTCAAGACGCAAAGCAGCGCACCACGGCGCGATGTCGGGGACACATCCTTATCGCCGGCGGTGGCTGACGCTCAATCCCGACGAACAGCCCCTCTCTCCCCGTCTCCTCCGTTTTTTTCTTGTCCTGCTGTCCGGCCCAACCCGGTTTCGCCCAGTCAAACGCCTTTTTTCCTCCTGCATAGGGGTTGCTGCCAAGCCTCCCCCCCCCCCCCCTCCCGTGTCACGGCGCTAACAAGCAACCAGCTTCCGGTTCCGGGCCATGGGGCGGGACAGGGAGGGCGAGAGGGTAGGCAGGGATACAGTCGGGCTTTTAAAAAACAACTGCCAGACGGAAGCACCTCGCCCCGCCCCGCCCCGCCCCGCGTCCCCCGTCCCCATCCCCCGCACACCGCCGCTTCTCCTTACAGATGGGTCGGGCACACACGGACACAATGCGCACACGCGCGCGTGCCACCGCCAAAAAAGCGATCCGCCTGCTGCGGTGCCCCTCTGTAGCACCAGCAAAATCAAAAGCCTGTTTTTCTCGTCCTCTCTCCGCCCCCCCCCCCCCCCCCCCTCCGTCTCTCTCCCTCTCGCGCGCATGCCTTGGCATTGCCGAGGCGGCGGCCAAGATACCGAACCAGTGAGAGCGCGTTGCGGACGCAGACCTGATCCCTAAAGAAATAGAAAATAAGTAGTCGTAAAAGCCAAGCCAATACCCAGGGGGGGGGGGGGGGGGGGGGAGGCAAGGAGAGCGGGAACGCGGAGTATGTCCTCGCCCTCCGTCTGGAACAATCGGTCACCTGTCACAATCTGTCCGAACGCCGTCGAAGCGCCACCACAGCAAAGCCATAATCGGAATCGGCGTCGGCATCAAATTCGAATTCAAAATCGGAATCGAAAACCAGAATCGAAAATCGGAACAGAAATTCGGCACCTGGAGTTTCGGAATCGGACTCCGATGGCGCTCCCAATGACACTACGCTTTTTCAAGTCCTTTCTTCCGCCCGCCGCCGCTACCACCAACCAACCGCCGCTATTGCCGCGAAAACAGAACCCGAAACCATCCAACGCCCCCTCCCCCCCCCCTCACCCCTCCTCCCGGCGTGCTGAGAAGCGCCTCGCTTGGTTTTGCAATGAAAGAGGCATCCATCCCCTATTGAAGTAACAGCTTCCCCCCCAACCAGTGCCGACGGAAGGGTCTTCATCTCTCCCCGCCCCTCCCTCCCCCCGTAAGCTCTAGACAGAGCTTCACCCCCTCTCTTCCTCCCCGGATACCCCGCACCTCCTCCTCTCCCCCAGCCCCCCCCCCCCCGGCACACCCCCCTCTTCGCTTCTTTCCTCGCCAGCCCTGAACGAGCTGCCCAAATCTTCCGTGTCCCGGCGCTAACGCTTTAGGCTCTTCGCCACATCGTCGACCCCCCCCCCCCCCCCCCTCTTTTGTCACTAATAACTCCCCCCTCTTTTGTCGCCTATATACCACCACCACCACCACCCACCACCACCACCACCAGCCGCCACCGCCGCTACTCCAGCCATAATTCCCTTCCCTGCTTCTACACACACACTACATGGTGAGGAATTGTCGAACGGAGATACGGAAGGTGGTGAGGCGCTGAGTGAATTTATCCCGGTTCGTCGACTCGAGGTTGCGCTGCACGTCTGCCAACAGCTTGGTGAAGGCCTCCTGGAGCTGTGGTCGGTTGGCCACGGACTGCGACTCAGTCAACTTGTTCTTGTACTTGTTGAAAGCCTGTCGGAGGCGCCGGAAAGGGAGGGGGCGGGGGGGGGCAGATAAGATAAAAATCAAAAACGAATTTGAAAACAGAGTAGGAAGATATTTTGTTTTTTAAATAGAAAAAGGTTGAAAGGAGGAAATAATATATACGTATACAAGGTTCCTGCGGGATACGGGTAACGTGAAATAGCGGGGGCGTCGCACGGCGAAAAGGGAGACGCCGATAACACACGTACACATATTTTTCCACCTTTTATGATGGTGTTACGCGTACTCGTACTCACATAGATAAACCCTATTGTGCTCTTCTTAGAGGAAACGTGTGGCATGAGCTAGTGCATTGCTCCAAATAAAGAGTAGTAGTAGTACTACTAGTAGTACTCAGCGGGAAGAGTGAGATAGCGGTGGGTGCGCACGTTGTACTGATGTACGCGCAAACGAATTATTAGTGGTCAGGGGATGCTGTGTACCGTACGTGGAATAGTGTTCGTTGCTATATATTAAGTCACATGTGTTTGCACTTGGCGGTAATGGAAAGGGTTGACCAGCCAATGCCAGTCGCTCTTGGATGTTGTACAATAATTAACTAGTTGGCGGCAACTATTTCGGTATTTGTGGCGTACGTGGTAGGATTTTCGGCGGATTTTCCATGAGTTGGAGGTAGTGTTCAACGCCTTGGTAATACTGCGTTTGAGGGGAACCGAAACCTTGATATACTCCTCGTTTATCCCCGTAGAAAGAAGAGCTAGATCGATAGTGTTCCCGCCTGAACCCGCCACTACTTGATGCATGTGGTCACAAATGGATGTGTGTATGATATGCGTGTACGATAATAATATGTATGTACGATAATATAGCAACAGACCTAGAACCGATCCACCCAGCCAATCAGATGGCGTCCTGGGCGCGTGGCGAACGCAAAAATATAACTGTACCCGATTTTGGCCACAGCAGCACCGGGTATATACCTGAGTTTGGCTATCGCTAATAAGGAGTTATTCGCTGAAATAGAACTGTACCCGATTTTGGCCACAGCAGCACCGTGCATATACCCGAGTTTGGATATTGCTAATAACGAGTTATATATCCTTGAACCCTACCCGTGGTTCCACTCTGCCCAAAAACACATATTTGGCCTGGTCGAGACTCGCGTGCATGCTGCGCTCGCGATGCCTGCCACCCTCGCCGCGCTCGGCGCCATCTTCCAAGCTTTCCCCGCTCTATGTCCCTGTGCGCCCCGTCTCCCGCGCGGAGAGATGCAAGCCGTGCCCTGTGGCGCTCGTTCCAACACTCGGCTGCTCCCGGCCTATACCTCTACCTCCCAGCCTCCTCCTGCTGACATCCGCTCTGTCCGGATATATAATACCGGAATATGTCTTTTTGTTCAAGTAAAAACGGTCCTTACATTCGGACACGTCTAGTTACCCCGCAAGCGCAAAATGAACACACTGGGTCAACCGCGCCCACAGACGCTTTCGCTCCTGCCTCGACGAGCGGCCGCCCGCGCGGCGGGAGAGCGCAGGCCGGTTTACCCTTGTCTGCACCCATGCCCACGCAACCACGTCGAGATCCGAGGCCCAGGGCGGCGCAACCCCCAACCCCACACTAATCCGATCCACATGTGTACTGCTGCTACTGCTGCTGTATGTTGCTGCTACTGCTGCTGCTGATGTGCTGCTGCTGAGGTTAATTTAGTCCGGGCGGTTGTTGCTACTGCTGCTGTGCTGGTGCTGAGGTTAGTTGAGTAGCGGGCCATTTTTTTACGAACAAAACAACGAAGAACAAAAAATTGTAAAAGTTATCAACATATCAAAAATTGAAAAACAATTTGGGGTGTTCCAAGTGACCTGCTCGTCTCGGGGAGGCGGAACGCAACCCCTTGCCAAATAGAGCCAGCTAAGCGACGTTTAATGCGCCGAGCGCCGCCACGGAGCTCGACCGAGATCCAGACACGATTCATAATGTACCCATGGCAAGTAAGCTTGCCCCGCGGCCGAAAGTGCGAGAAGAAATACTCGGCCGCCGGAGAGCAGCGAGCCAAAAAAAAAGATCATATTTTACATATACATATATTCGACGTGTATATTTTACACGTGGGAAAACAGATATAACAAGATGAAAATGACGGGGAAAACAAAGGTAAACCCAACTACGAGCGTAAAACAAAACGAAAACAACCCCCGAAAAAGCTAAACCCGACCCCTCCCGCCCGACCCCACCTGACCCAACCCTACCTGCTCGTCCGCCAGCAGAAGGCTGAGGATCGGTCTCGTTACCGCCCACTGGTTAGCCGTGTTGTTCGACATGGACTCGAAGAGGAGGATGTTGAACAGCGTCTCCATCAGCCCGGACAGCAGCGCCGGCTCTCTGGACAGGTGGGCCGTGAGCGCCAGCATCGCCGGCGCATCCTTGGAGGCGTTCTTGAACTGGAACGACGCCAGGTGGTCTATCGTAGCCGCGCACTGCGACGCTAACGGAGCGTCTAATCCCTGCTCTCACAAGCCAAAAAATCAGCCCAAGCACCAGTCCAAGAGGCATTCCAAGCATTAGCCCAAGAAGCATTCCAAGCACCATACCAAGCGCCATTCCCGGCACCAGTCCAAGGACCAGTCGAATCATCATTCCAAGCACCAGTCCAAGAAACCAGCCCAGGAGTTCAACGACAGACGAACGTGCAGGCGGGTGGGTGGTGGGGGCGCACGGGGGACAAGGGGATTAACATCGCAGCGATTCGTACATAAGAAAAACATCACACTCCCAACAAGTTGTGTATATAACAGAACACTACCCCTGCCAGCTGGCACCACCATACCCTGGTGGAGAGCATGCATCACGCGCATGAGCACGGACGTTTCGAGCGCCAAAGACTACTGTGATGTACATTCCGGAAATCATGAACCAATCTCATCACTCTCCACACTTCACATATGAACAAAATCAGAGAACCCCCCCTTCCTGTGAGCATGAAAGCAACGTAATGAGAGCCCACGTATTGGAGGCGTTTCTATTAGTAGGAACGGTGCCCCGTCTCGAAAGGGATGCGTGGTCAATGGCCAAATACATGACCAAGTCAAGCAACAAATGAGTACGCTCCCCCCCCAACCCCTTCCTCCCTCACCCAAAGACACTCTTATAAAGACAAAAACGAAGAACTCTCCTCTCTCCTCCCCTCGCCCGCCCCCTCCATTCCAACTCGCACCTGCAAACCCTCGTGAAGAGCTTGCATCACGCGCATAAACACGGGCGTGTCGAGGGCCAAGAGCACGGTTATGTGATTCCGGAAAAGGATCTCGAAAAAAACGAAGTACGCCTTGCAGAGCTTCGGGAACGCTGTCACGTCCGCCAGCGGCACGCTCAGCGCCAGCTGTAGCGCCGTCTCCAAAGCGCTATCCAGCGCCTTCGATCCACAACAAAAAAAATATAAACAAAAAAGTAAACATCATTTTTTAGTTACCAGGTAAGTTACAGTTTTTTTAGGCGGTTTTAGTTATTATGTATTAGTCCTCCCCCGACTCAAAAACAGAAATGGATTGATTTAATATTAATTAATTTGATGTCAATTTTTTTTACTCAACTCAACCTTCAATTACTGTATTTTTTTATTGTAACGTTCATCAATAGACGTTGCTGATGGGGTTTTGAGACATTTTTGGTTTCTCTTTTCCAAATATGGTGCGTGTCACTATCGATGGGGGGAGAAAACGTCGCACCTCCGACAATAAAAAACACAGCAGCTGGTGGTGGCGGTGAAAGCGGTGGTGCTTTTGTGTCTTCCTTTTTTGTTCCGCAGCCAGGGCCACAGGAGAAAAAGCACCGCAGCACCTAGATCCTAAATGCCCAAATGTTTGCCTACCGGCCCAGAAAACTCCTGGCATATTAAACAAACTATTTTAACCACGCCAGCTGTGAGTTCGACGAATTCAGGGTCGGTACTCATCTTGTACGCCGGTCGCTCGTTTTTAAGGAGTTATTCATGAGCCAAAGCCTACTGTAAGATTACATCGTATTTCAATACTTACCATGCATGACTTCAGTGTTAAAAAAGAGTACACTGCTATACCACATAAACATGCATATTTCTCATCAAAGAAAAATATTCGCGGCAATAACATATGTAGTCGTATCAAGTATATCACGCCGCGGTATGTAACCCATGTTCCATGCTGTTATAAATATTAATAGTACAGAAATGAATCCCTGTGCAGCCTGTCTAGTGATCACGGACAATTAAGGGTCGTTCTTGACCTCCTTTATAGAGACCACAAACTCCTCCCCATACTAAATCCAAGTAGTTTCGTCCCCGAAAACGGGTTTCCGGTTGTTCAGGCTTAAAATTTTAAAACCTCTAGAGCCCCAAAATCCCTCCCTATACTAACTTCAAGCAAAATTATCCCCAAAAAGGGGTTCCAGTAGTGAAGGAGCCCCTAAAATCCCTCCCTATACCAACTTCCAAGTAAATTTACCCCCAAAAAGGGGTTCCAGTAGTGGAGGAAGGAGCCCCCAAAATCCCTCCCTATACTAACTTCAAGTAAATTTGTCCCCCAAAAGGAGTTCCAGTAGTGAAGGCGTTAACCTCTTTAGAGCCCCCACATCCCTCCCTGTACTAACTTCAAGTACATTTGTCCCCCAAAAGGGGTTCCAGTAGTGAAGGCGTTAACCTCTTTAGAGCCCCCACATCCCTCCCTGTACTAACTTCAAGTAAATGTGTCCCCCAAAAGGGGTTCCAGTAGTGAAGGCGTTAACCTCTTTGGAGCCCCCACATCCCTCCCTGTACTAACTTCAAGTAAATTTGTCCCCCAAAAGGGGTTCCAGTAGTGACCACAACAAACGTCAGCAATTATGGCAAAAAAAACGCGCCATTTGTTTTTTGGCCAACCGTGACATTAGTCAGAAGGAATCCGGACGTTTAATTCGATTTTCGATTTTTTTCCACAAAACTTGAAAAAAATTTGATGTCAGGATTCCTGACAGAAAAACGCGTGTTCATTTTTTCCTTCTTAAAAGAACGTGGCATTTCGGCATTTCAAAACGACAGGAATCGTGATATTTTGTCAGGGTTCGTGATTTTTTTGCGTTCGTTAGGAACAACCCTAATAGATCATAACGTGGGTACCCCCCGACTTAAGAGCACCCCGATTCAAGAGCACCCCGATTCAAGAGCGCCCCGATTTAAGAGCATTCGCGAGGTAAGAGCGGCCAACTCGGCATGTCCCGCCACACTAAATGCTACCAGGTATATATTTCCGCACGACAGGTAGGAACGCTTAGCAGTTAAGATAAGAGCGCATGTTTCGGCTTGTCACGGGGCGCTCTTCAATCGAGGTACCCACGGTATGGCGATTACAGATGGGGCAACAAGACAGCAACTCTGTCCACAACACCAACCAGTGACGACAGTGACCAGTTACGGACATCCTGCCGCGCGAGATTCCGAGCGACAAAATACTATCTCATCTTCAGCCGATATTCTGACAAAAGCGACAAAACAAAACCCGTCCGCATTCCCAAAACAAAAAGCCACTTAATATATACTCCCGAGTATATAACTACATCGTGTCTGACCTACGACAACAAAACCTTCTGCCCCTTCCAAAAAAACGTCACATTGAAGTACCTTACCGGTGTCGAGCCGGGATTCTGACAGGCCACGTCAACCCCCCCTCCCCCTCTCCCAAAAACAAGCCACATCATACATAGAATCAATAGCGCTTATCGTGGAAGATACGATAATCTGACCAACGACAACAAAACCCCCTGCCCCGCCCCCCCCCAAAAAAAACACGTCGTAGTACTTTATCGGTGAAGAGCCGCCATTCTGGCAAGCGACGTCACAACCCCCCCTCCCTTCCCTCCCCCCAAAACGCCACATCGTATATACAGTAGTACCTTATCGTTGTAGAGCGTGAACACCCCGAAGTTCACGTACGTCCCCGACAGCGCCGTGCTGAGCATCCCAATGCAGAGCGCGATCCCCTTGTACTTTTCTCTGTACACGTTGTTCGACTGAGGTGGCGGGAGCTGTAGAGGGGGAAGGGGGACACGGGGAGAGGGGACAGCCAGGGGGGTTGCGAATAAGGACAAAATAGATCAGAGGGATGTGGGGGTGTAGGGGTGGGGAGGGGGGGGAAGCTGGGGGGGGGGGAGGGGGGTACTCAGTTTGTGCATGGCCGTAGTCGAATGACCATAGACCCTCGCATCCCTACCATGCCGGGACGGAGCACGTCGGATTTTCACTAACCAGGCAGACATCGCTTGCACCAAGCGCGAAGCGCCGTGAGGTGTTCGGCGAGTCACATGAAGGGTGAGCTGCATTCTACTAAGAACCGCTTGTGAGGCGGGGGAGGGCGAGGGGAAGCGGGGGCATGCCCAACATTCTGCGGGATTTCCGTATTTTTCAAACCCAAACCCGAACATATTATGAATATAATCTAACCGCCGAGCCTGCCTGAAAATAACGAAGGCCTTCTCCGTTTTCGATAGTTTATCCTGTAAAATCGTTTGTGTGCGGGAGAGGTTTTGACGATTTCTTGGAAGATAGAGAGGCGTACAATAGACGGGGGGCACGTGGGGGGGGGCGTGTCACCTGCAGCAGGCGCGTTCCGAAGGCCACGGCAATCTTGGAGCATTCCCGGAAGAGGAGGATGCCGTTGGGGCTGCTCTGGTCGAACACTAGCCGTTGCGCCTGTGGAAGCAAGAGATAACGAGGGAAACGGAGAACAATGTAGGTAACAGAAAGGTAAGAACATGACAAGAGAGAGAAGGGCGGGGGAGGGGGATAAAGAGGGGGGCCGGGGGGGGGAGGGAGAGAGACAGAGCGAGAGGGAGAAAGCGAGACAAAACAAAAACCCAAACCCAACGCATTGCCACAAAAACACACGCACGCACAAAACATACTGGGAGCTTGTTTCCACTCGAAAACACACACAGCATTTGCACTGAAAAACATACCCGCAAAACACATCTTGTTTCCTGATACTTGAGAAAAACTGAAAACAAAAAGACGAAAAAAAAAGACGATGCCAACCGGACCTTTCCACCCCCTACTCCACAAAAAAACAGCCATCACTACGTTTCATCACAAGCACACCCATCCACCCCTCCCCACCCGGTAAAAAAAAACAAGGCATTTCATGGGTCATGATCCGGGCCGCAGGTCGCGTCAGGAGGCGTTTCAAAAACCCGCGGGTCGGGTCGGGTCGGGTCGGGTCGGGTCGGTTCGGTTCGGTTCGGTTCGGTTCGGTTCGGTTCGGTTCGGTTCGGTTCGGTTCGGTTCGGTTCGGTTCGGTTCGGTTCGGTTCGGTTCGGTTCGGTTCGGTTCGGTTCGGTTCGGTTCGGTTCGGTTCGGTTCGGTTCGGTTCGGTTCGGGTCGGTCGGGTTGGGTTGGGTCGAGTCGGGTCATGAGGTTTTCAAATATCACGGGTCGGGCCGGGTCTTACCCTGACTCGATCCGAACCGCGAGAAGACATCCGACCCATCCCCGCCCAAAAAAAAACCAATAACCAGCGTTATGTTCACACACAAGCATACACCCACCCGTCCCCGCCCAGAAAAAAAAAAAAACAAGAACCAACATTTCTTCTACCCTCCGCAACAAAAAAGCATAAGTAAATGCTTGCCTTGTTGTAGACGAACTCCATCATGAACTTGATGAGTGACGTCGTGACCTCCGGGCTATCTGACCAATCCTCCGCGGCTCGAACAAACACCCCGAAGTGCGCGGGATACAACGCCTGCAGCGTAACATCAAGCATGGAATAATATCGCAGAGGGGCGAGATTTCGGATGGAATTTTACTGCACACTTTGGCAAAATACTTCGTGGGCATGGACTTTAGTTGCAGAAGAATAGTTGCGCTGCTTTTAGTGTAGAAGAAGTCGCTGGACTCCAATAAATAAATTGATATTGGGACGCGGCATTTTTTAGGGCCATCCATTCGTCCAACCATAATAGGAGAGACTGTTCAACCTTTGCACGCTACACGATAGAGGTGCATCTGAAGCTCAACCTTTGAGGACCTTCTATCCCCCGCCCAAAAACTGATTTGGAAAAAACTAAACATGGCCTCGGTATACGACAACCCCCCCCCCCCCAGAAAAAAAAACCATTTCAGACGATTCGTGGCTCAAGGACCCAGTCACTCAGAAAACGTTTTTAATCTCTTTAGAGCCTCCAAAAACCCTCCCTATATTAACTTCAAGTAAATATTTGTCCCCCCAAAAGGGTTTAGAGTTGTAAAAGGCGTTAAGAAACTCTTGTCACTCAGAAAACGTTTCACCCAAAAAGTGCTGTCAATATCCCTATCGCAGGACGCGTCCAGCCGTCGACAGGAATTAACTCGCGCATCAAAATATTGGTACAGTAGCTGTCGGCGCACGCTTGAGGTGCCTTCAAAGTGGTCCCTATTTCGTAACGCCACTGCCAAAAATAGAAACCCGCATCCGTTGTATTGGTCATTCGGTAGAGCTGTGAGTCGGCAGGATTTCACGACTAATATCTAATTGGTAGGTGCCGTTAACTAACCACAGGCGAGTGACTTTAGAGGGCAAGTAGGCTGGCGGAACCAGCTGATGGCCAGCCGACTTGCCGACTTAAGTCAGGCGAGCGAAACGAGCCAATTTACACCGCCCGGCCGAGGGAACCCCGTCCAAAAAAGGGAACATGTGTTCCGCATTTAATATCCCTTCCTGCAAGTATGGAAACCCAATAAGTCGGATAGTCGGCACCTCCGGGAAACGACTATCATCCCGACTAATGACTAGTTGGCGACTCAAGTCTTGCCGACTCACAACTCTGTATCATTCGGGGTTCGCTCGTTTGGGTTTCGATCGTCCGGGTATAGATCCTACCGCTTTACGGAAGGATACTCGAGATATACCGGAAAGGCAGCTATGCTAATGTTACGCGCGATCGGAGTATCACCCAGCATGCAAAGATGAGTTTCGACGAAATCTTAATCTTCGATCTCACAGCTGGACTGCTATAGTTTTAGTTTTCATTATATTGTCGGACGGCAAAAATAATAATATTAAACGGCAAAAACAACACCAACACCAACACCAATACCAACACCAACACCAACACCAACAACACCAACAATGATAACAGCAACAATAACAACAAATGATGATATCAATAACAATATAAACAACAACAACAACAACAGTAATGGTCCGGGTTTGTGTCATTTTGACGTGTACTCACGTCGAACAGCATCCCGTAGGAGCGGCGGTTGTTAGTCGCCGCCGTCACCCCCCTCAAATCCCGACACACGCCGATCAAAGCGTGCTTCACGCTCTCCTGAAACGACAGACAGACCAACGGTCACGTAGCATTAGTGGTATGACATCAGTACGTATCCGTGTCATCAGTAGCTTGATAAAAAATAATACTGGTATAATACCAAACCATGCCAACAAAAGGACAACACATGACAACCACGATACTGCACACATCACAAACAACACAGACATGACAAATGTGATCGCCATGATCATGACGAAAAACATCAACCGACCCGACAGCAGTAACATCCACGATACTTTTGTATTCCCTTTCTTAAAAATTATCTCACTTTTTACTTTCCAGCTTCAGCACAAGCCGTGGTCACAGGTGTCGTCCCTTCTCCCCCCCCCCCAGGTATGTGCCTTCAATTCTTCATTTTTGTCGCGCAGAGTGTTTCAGCATTCCCAACCGTCATCGATTTTCATCGCATTTTTCTATTTATAAGTCACTTTCGCTTTCCGCGGGTCAATTTTGCACAGCAAAAAGTCCCTACAAGTACAAACCAGTATGCATGGGGGGGCTCGAAGTGGTACATCGAAATCGACCGTACCGGTTACGAGGTTAACCCTTTAAGCACCGCACTCTCGAGATGGGCACAGAACACTTGGATTTAAAGTAGGATACATTTCTAGTAGTTGGTAATGGGATAACCCACTATCATGTGGCAGACCATCGGGGACGCCGCCAACTCAACAGGATAACCATGACAGAACATTAAAGCACCACAAACATGATACCTGGCACACACCAACCACTTGAACGCATCAACACGATTCACGCGATCAACACGATGGCCATGATAAAAAGCTTGACAAAACCTGATACACATAATCTGACATTGATAAAACCTGACAACCTCTACACACTCACCTGACAACCACGACAAACGCGACAACTATTGATAGATGAACCAACAGAACCCAAAACCCAACAGCCCACCATACAAACGACAACCATTAGACACTCTCTCTCTCGCTCTCTCTCTCTCTCCCCCCCCTCCCTCTCCCTTTCCTCTTTTACCTGGCGGAACGTTGGTGCGGCGCCCAGCTGTCGGAGAACGTTGAGCAGAGGCTCCATGAAGGCCTCGAACATCGGCACCATATCGTCCGAGGTTGTGAAGATCAGCCGGGCGAGGGTCAGGTGGAACGTCGTCCGCTGTCTCACGTTCGCGGAGGCGGCCTGTAAACGAAAACGCAACGTTATCGTCGTTGATGTTATCGTTAGAGGTATAGCGTTGACGCGCCGTGACGCCCATAAAAGAGGCGACATGTCGCACGGGGGGTTGGGGGGAGGGGGGTGTCCTCTGTGCATGGCCGTAGTCGTATGACCATAGACCCTCGTATCCCTACCATGCCGGGACGGAGCACGTCGGATTTTCACCAACCAGGCAGACATTGCTTGCACCGAGCGCGAAGCGCCGTGAGATGTTCGGCGAGTCGCATGAAGGGTGAACTGCGTCCTTCCAAGAATCGCTCGTAAGACGGACTTCGGCACCTTGTGCCTACTTTCTTGCTTCTGGATGACAGCGCCAATGAGCCACTTTGTTTTCTCCTGTGGCCACTCCAGAGACAGCAATGGGTACTACTATGTAACTGCCTCATGGGTGACTTACCCTATTCACACTACGTGATGCGATCATTCCCCTTGTGCGAAGTTAGGGTTCTCCACCCCGCACAATATGATCTAACTCGATAACCATCATGGTGGCCGCCAAAAAAAAAGAAAAAAAACGGTACGCTGGTTGTCTAGCTCACGCAGTGAACGGCATGTTTTATAGCGTCGTTGCCAACCGACGCCAACCCAAATATACATATAGTGTTTTTACAGCGTCGGTGCCAACCGAGGCCAAGTATTATATGTATATATGGAGGGGGGGGTATAGGGTACAGAGGCAATTCAGTTTGTCATCGTAAACGTTACAGAAGGTTAACCGCTTCGGGATTTGAGACGCCAAAAACTCACGAAAAAAAACGTTCGATCACAGCATTGTCCACGTGAAGCCATCCTATTGATAGCTGGTGGTGTACCAGGTAGGTTACAAGGAGATGTGTTCGAACTGTAGCGCAGAAAGCTACGTTAGCTGTGAGGCAAGCAAGCGTGAGGCATGACGATACTCGGATTGCCTCAAGCTTTTCCCCTCTAGACGCTTCATGAGAGATCGCGCTCGTCGCTTTTTGGTCTGTACGCTATAATCAAGATATAATCAAGTCCCAAAAGAGTTAATACTACCGTTGGCGTCACCGTGTATGATAGCGTTATAGCGTTGACACACCGCAAACTCACAAAAGAAGCGTGATGCCTACATGCCTAGACTTTCCTTCGGGTTCGTACGTACATATATAAAACTGAATGGGACGCATTTTCGCTGTACTGGACCGGCGTCCACAGCATTCTGGTCAACGGCCAACTGATTTAAGGCAAGCAACAAATGAGTGCCCCCACCCACCCACCCCCCCTCCCGCCGAAGAACATTGCAATCCCATGAATACATGACGCCCGCCCCCCGCCCCCCCCACACACACCCCAGCCCCTTGCACTACGATAACGCCCGAGCACAAACGCCTTCGACTCTCCCCCATTCCCCCCACCCGGAGCTCCACCCTCAAAATTGCAGCTGCAATACCACTGTTCTCTCGCACGCCCGAGCACAAACGCCTTCCACTCTCCCCCACCCCACCCCACCCGGGGCTCCACTCTCAAAATTGCAGCTGCAACACCACTGTTTTCTCGCCAGAGAGGGTATTGCGACCAACTTAATGAGAAGTGCTCTATGCCTGTAACACGCCAGATAACACAACCCCTAGGAGTCAACCGCCCATTCAATAGCTTGGCTTTCCACGGGTCGTGATAAGGCCGGACGGTCGGGCAAGGAGGTGTAGAAAAAAAAACTCGCGGGTCTACTCGGGTCGGGTCGGCAGGTGTTCCAACTCTCACGGGTCGGGTTGGGTAGAGTCAGGAGGTTTTCAAATATCACGGGCAGGGTCGGGTAGGGTAACCGTGAGCCGATCCGACTCGACCCGACCCGACCCGCGAGAAGAATCCGACCCGTGGCAAGCTGGAGTGGCATTTCTCCCCCACCCCAGTCCATCCTACCCTTTTAAAATTGCAGCTGTTACATGACGTTTTTCGACGTTTTCTCACCAGGAAAGGGAAGAACTCCTCGGTGTGGTTGTGCATGAGGAACTTGACCGTATCCAAACCCAGCAGCATCTTGCTCGAGCTGTAGCCCGAGGCCATGTCGAGGAAGAGCTGCAGGGTTTTCGACACCACCTCGTGGTTGTCCGGCCAGTACTTCAGGTTGTTCCCGATCTGGACAAGAAGAAAAACACACAAACAAGTCATGGTTCATTGCAGACTTGAAAGTCCATTATTACTATTGATCAGGTTTTGACTCATGAAAACTTGCTAAAAACGGGTGACCCGTGTATTACGCAGCTTGCAAAGATGAGCATCGACCCTAAATATGTCAAACTTACAGCTAACGTTAGAATAATTTTATAAGATAAACAAAAGGAAAGGAAACGGGAGGAAGGAACCAACCCCCCCCCCCCCCCCCCCCCCACCCTCACCCATCTTCACCATCCCCCCCCACATGCAGTGCCCCCCAACATTACAAGGCATTCACCATCCCCCCCCATGCATAGTCCCCCAACATTACAACAAGGCCTTCCATCTCACGACCAACCCCGCCCTCAGCCCCCTGCTACCCTACAAAACCCCACAGCAGTAGCTAGCACGCGCAAGCAGTAGCAGCACGCTTCCGGGGGAACATCATAGTCAGGAATAAAGTGTGGGGAGTAGTAACAGTGTAGTACATTGCTTTTTAGTGTACATCGTGGGTCCTGCTTACTACTAGGTATCGTCCTCCGTAATCGGTACCTAGAAGCACTATCAGCACTACAATAGCAGCACTAGAACATATCCACTCTCAGAGCAGCACTTTAATAGCACCACTGCTAGCCCTAACGACAGTCAGCACAATGGAATATATCATTTTTGGTGTGTATCGTAGGCCCTGCTTACTACCAGGTATCGTTCTCCAAGATAGCCAGAAGCACTACCAGCACCACACTAGCAACAATACCATAACAGCACTCTAATGGCAGCACAACGACACTAGCACTGACAACAGTTAGCACTATGTAGCATAGTAGCACCTTTGTCACGATGACGTTGATGATAGCCGCGTGGTCTCCCATCCCGATGTGATCGAAAAACCGCGCGAAAACTTTCTGTTTCAGCGTCGGCGCGTAATCCTGCTTCGGCATGCCGCTGCCCATCATTATCCCCGTCAAAGCCGCCGCCGCCGACATCCCGTGGTGCTCCCACATGTACATGCGGCGGAACACCTGCCGATTTGGGCAGCATAACGCGGGAGTTCCAACGTCGCCAGGGAGGGGGTGTATGTGAGGGAATTTGCGCGCGGTTGGGTATGTACGCTTGCGTTAAGGGCGATATATTATGCACCCCTCCCATCCCCCCTCCTAGGACGGTAAGTGCAGCGAAATGGGTGAGTTCGAAACGCGCCAAGAAGGGGTTTACCGGAGGGTTGGGGGGGGGGGGGGGGGGGTACGCGCAGGTGTGCATGGGCGTTAGTGTTAGGGATGATTTAGTATACCCCTATGCCCCCCGGGTACGCGCGGGTGTGCATGGGCGTTAGCGTAAGGGACGATTTAGTATACCCTTATGCCCCCGCCTCCGTTCACCCCCGAACGCAGGGCTCGCGGGGGAAGCACAAGAGGAAGGGAGATACGCGCCCCATCATGCTCAAGGGTTTTCTAACAACCCGTTTGGGAAACAAATCAGAGGGGAACTTTGCCATAGGGAAATAACTACCGCATCGGCCACGCAAAGCAGCCCTGGACTGCACAGACGTCGGTTGACTGCACTTTCCCCTTGACGGAAGGACAGCCGTCAAGGAACTCCCCATACGAAAACTAGTATGGAAAGTATAAAGAGGCCTTGACGGGCCAAAACTAGACCTTCAAGCCGAGTTGGACATGCGGACGGGGAGCTTTACAAGTCGAACGCAGCATTGCTCAACACTACCCGTACTGCGGCGTGCTTGCCGTAAACAACGCATGAGCTCGCACCTCTCATTTCTTTTGGTCACAACGCCTGACGGGTTATATTTAGGTTTGGGCACCGGTATCATAGCCTCAATCAGTAATAAAATGCTGCCTTTGTGGTGGATACCATGCCCCCGGGTCCATCACGCCTACGAATACAGTACTAACTCGGGAGCCGCAATCAGCGTACTGGATTGCAACAGCATACTCGATACTGCCCCTCCCAAAACGACTGCTGTAACGAGCTTCCGTAATATAATATGACGTGTTTCTTGAGCGTACGTAATATCAAACCCGCAGGCAGCATCCACTGGCATGGCAGGCCCATTCAGCAGATGGGTAATTGCCCAACCCTAGTTGTTGCTAAATGCGCACTGCTCATGCCGGAACATGCGTTGTTCGAGTCAATGAGAGCCGGAACACACATCAAACACCAACCAACCTTACACCACCATCCAACCACAACATACCTGGAAAAAGAACAGGATGGAGACCTCCAAGCGAGACTCGCACTTCAGCTGCCCCCCCGAGCTGCTCCATGAAGGACCAATTCACAGCCACCGTCACCGACACCATGACCAATCGCAGTCACCAACGCCGACACCGTCATAATTAACAAGTCACCAATGACAGACATCACGATAGACCAATCACCGCGGACCGATACCATGATGGACCAGTCACAGTCACCGCCACCAACACCATGAGCAATCATAGGCCACCACGACCATCACGTGTGACCAATCACAAGTCATCATCACCGACATCACCACGCGAAACACAAAACAACAGAACACACAAGAGGAGCAAAGGCCACGCGCCAAAGGGGATGAGGGGGGAGGGGGCTGGTCGGCGGTAGGGCACCAAAATTTCTGCAACGGTCATACTAGCTGCTTGGCCAATAGCCATGGCCTGCTTCGGGGAGCTCCGCAGAGTGACTTTGGGATATTCCCCAGTAGGCTAAAGCCGACCGGGCGTATATACATACAGAAGTGCGCGGAAAATATTTTACATTTTCAAGTTCATCTCTGATAATAGACCGTTTATATTTCTTCTGAACATGGAGGTTTCAGCACCTTTTTAGCCGTGTTTCGCCCGGGGAACGCGCGAATCAGGCCCGCCAGAGGTAGTCCAACGCCGTCTGCCATTTCTTAAGAGGGGTGCAGGTTGAAAATCGTCATACATTCCAGTTTTCTTCCTCCCTTTCAATGTTGGACGCCATACACCGGAAAACCAGGCCTTCTCTTGTTTCACGAGATGATGATATATAGTCTACGACCGGAAATCTGATGCTGATTTTGTACGAAAGCGACACCCCCATACAAAAAACATCGAACGACGCCCACCCGTGGAAAAAGAAAAAAGTGTACAGACGCTGTACCCCCCACCAAAGAACCGCAAGAACTCCGAGAAGAGCAAAAGCCCGGTTCGGTAATAACCCAGGTCTTAAAAGAAACACACGAAAGCACGTAGAACACGCGGACTAAGATTATTTTTCGGATTTCAACCCCCTTGTAAGAGATGGCCTATTTATAGGCCCCAGAAAAAAAAAAAGTGCGAGCAAAATACCTTTTAAAACCCCTGCTGTACGAAGTGGCCTATTAATAGGCTCAAGAGAAAAAAAAAAAAAGCGCGAGCAGTATCGACAAAAACATCAAGGCTTTTCACGGGTCATGATCGTGCCCGCGGGCCGGGTCAGCAAGTATTCCTAACACCCATGGGTTGGGTTGGGTCGGGTCAGGAGATGTTTGAAATCTCACGGGTCGAGTCGGGTCGGGTCATGAGGTTTTTAAATATCACGGGTCGGGCCGGGTCGCCCTGACACCGTCCGACCCGCGAGAAGGGATCTGACCCACGAAAAGCCCTGCAAATAATGAAAGAAAAAAAAAACAACAACATGCAACCGCACCTCGCTAGCCGCGCATCAAGCCCCTGCGCTAGCCGGAACACCCTCCTCGCCAAGGACGCGTCGATGGTCTCCTCCCCGTCCGAGGCGGAGGCATCGCTCCAACTGTAACCGCCCACCATCGCCCCGATCATGTACACCAGCCACGTCAGTTTTCCCTCCAGCACAGACTGCTGCCCCTGCGCCTGTTGGCAACAAAAAGAGAAGACATATCGCAATTTCATTGCTCTGAAAACTTTCAACTCGATGCCCAACACTACATACAACCAGACTACAACAACTTGCATGTGTTCCGATATAAGAAGCGGAGCGCCTGGTGTAAGCATGAAATACGCATGTCTGCAACTCACCGCCTCGCTACTCTGCAGACTCTGCGCTACCGCCGACTGGTAGCTGGCCAGCACTACGTAGGTCCGTGATGTTGCCGAAGAACTCCTTCGATTCGACACGTCGAAATTTCAATATTTCGATATTTTGATATTTGTTGTTGTTCTCACATTAACCCGCATAATCAAGTCCGTGGTCACAGGACAGGCTCCAGTCACTCTGGAGCTGACGAATACCCCAGGGAAAAAACACAAACAAACCAAAGGTGGTACACGCATAAATATCATACTGAAAAAAAACGGTGTATCGAAACTTTCAGTACGATACCCATCACTACAGCAGTAATGACGCAATTTAAAGTTGCTCCCGACTAAGAACAGCTCAATAAGAAACGGAGTATATACAACGAATATAAGTTGAATGGCCGATAAAAACATGAGTTGAACGGCCGAAAATTGGCATCATGATAATTTCATACATACAAGGTTTTCTGCGCTGAAGCGCAACGCTAAGTCAACGCGATTACAAGACCACCGGGCAATGGAACCGCCGATCGAAGCGAAATTGTTTGGTCGTGATATTAATACGAGTAGTAGCCCTGAATTAATACCTGATACCTACGTACGTGCGTAGCAGGGCTGACGGCTGACGCCGGAACGCAAAAGTAAACAGAACGCGACGTCAACACTTATTCTACAGCAGCATTATCGGCGCACTTTTCATCTAACGTACAGTATCGGCCTGCCCATAGAAAGTAGAGTTTAAATAAAGTTAGCCTTCAAGTTTTAACAAACACGAAAGTAAACAGCCTAGGCGAAGTGCCGGCATATGCCAGCCGGAAACACTGGCTCTTGTTAACAGCTACTGGCACTTATTCTTTATGTACTGCCACTACTGATTGTTCGCAGCTGGCCTGGCGATGACACAGGGCTTTATCATGCAACCGGCACTGCCCAAACGGCACCATAGAGGGGCCACTATACAACTTACGTACAGCATTCGTTGCATCGTCCATACTACGCGCCGGTTGCAACTACTGCGGGCGGGTTTCGACGCGCAGATGTTGTTCTCGGTAGTGCTTTCTGGCGTGGTGCTCATCGCACTACTGACAATAGTGGGAAGCATTTTTTTCTTTTTTTATTAACGAAAAGCGAAAAGGTCAAAGTCGGTATGTAATCCCAAGCCACAGGAAATCATAACAATACCGCCAAGGACCAACGCCGAATTGGTAGGGTGAACTGTAACTGGGCCAAGTCCGGCGGAAGACTGTTGTTCTCATGGCCGGGGGCTTTGTTAGTGGATGAGCTTGCGCAGTTCCCACACTACCCGCAGGCAGGACTGTTCGGGTGGCTATCTCCACCACATCTGATCCTCAGAGATCAAGTCGGGTGACATACTCACGGATCCGTATACCACGGCAGCTTGCGTTGCTGTTGTAGTAACGGTGCCCGCCGGTTGGGACAGCTCGCGCTGTCATTCCCGCGGGAACCGAAGGATGCGCCAGCTAGCGCTGGATTACGAATACAATCAAGTTTAATTGACACACGAAATACACGCATGAAAAATACATGACATGGGAGCGTGGCGAGCTTTATATTTCCCATCCCGCCGGACGAAAAAGAAACATCTAGGGGTATGATAGCATATGAGAAGAATTAATGTCGGCGTATGACAAATGACCGAAGAGTGAATGAATGAATGTTTGATGTTGCGTTCAGACCGTCACGCAAATGAACCGAATGCTTATGCTTACGACCAGCGAAATCACGAATAAATGTATCGCATATGGTATGAGTAATCGTTGAGGACCACAGCGGAAAAAACTGTAATCTCAGCATCGTGCATAGCAGCGTATCACGTATGAAAGCATTGTTTAGCTGTTGCTGTTATTTTTTCCTCCGGCGAATGGGGAAATTGTTGCGGACCCGTAGCGCTGCTACTGCAATCTCAGGATCGACACAAGCAAATGCTGATCGATACAAACCAAATGCTCAAAAGTTAGCTTTGAAACTGTTCGTCGAGCAGAGCACTCATCATTCGTATTATAGCCATGGTATAGCTGCTGCTGTTCATAGAAACTCGCGTAGCAAGATAATTACAACTGCCGTCATCTTGTGGAGTCATGCCACGCTAGGGGCAAATATGCCAGGAGACGGCCCTTTGACCTCTTGACCGACGGCGATTTTCCATTAATTTCCCTTGACTGGCGGCAAACTACTAAGATTTAGTGAGAAACGATCGGTTTGACACCCTCGACCGCTGGACGCTTTCCCTTGACTGACCGTCTCCTCTAACGTGAGGAAGCTCAACATAACCATCACCACCACCCGAAAAACACGACTTCGAAAACACATTCGTTCGCGCAATCCGACCAACATTTTCCATGCGCTACAATGGTCCTAAAAACAAGTATACTCGCGTGGTAAAACTATCATGCTCTAGCCGATAACCGATGGTTCCCGACTCGAGGAGCTCAACCGGTCACGAAAAATTGTCCCAGACCGGGCTACTTCTATCTTGGGATGCCTCCGTGTGCGCCGGGTTAGAATTGGAGAGTCGTATATGTATATACATCGATATCGGTCTGCGGCGGACACAAAACGAGGCTTCAGCCATCTCGAAACCGGTCCCCATTTCCCGGGGCCTGTTACGGGTCATGACACGGCCAGCGCCGTGGGTCGGGTCAGGAGGGTTTCAAAAACTCGCGGGCCGGGCCGGGCCGGGTCGGGTCGGGTCAGGTCGGGTCAGGAGGTGTTCGAACCCTCACGGGGCAGGCCGTGTCGGATCAGGAGGTCTTCGATTTTTTTTTTTTTTTTTTTTTTTTTTCGCACACATCTGCTTTCCAGTTTCTGGACAAGCCGTGGTCACGGGTGTCGTCCCTTCTCCCCCCCGGTTCTTGCCTTCAACTTTTATCGCGCATAGGGTTCAGCAATCCCACTGCTCGTCGATCTTTCATCGAGTGTTGCTAACTCACGCTCTCGCGCTTTCCGCAAGTCAATTTGTGCACAAGAAAAAGTCCCCCCGAATTTATTCGAGTATGCACTCGGGGGGATTCGAACTCACGAAACTGACCTATACCAGGCTCGAGGATAACCTGATACGCCACCGGGGCGACCGGACTAATATCACGGGCCAGGTCGGGCCGCCCTCACCCGATCCGACCTATCCGCGAGAAGTAGTCCGGCCCGTGAAAAGCCCTGCAATGTTTCTGACACGGTGTGCACTAGAAACTTGCACACCTCTCGAAACAGATCATGATCTAGATCATCTATAGATCATCATCTAGATCATCTGCAGCACATCCCACACCCGGCGTTATGAGCTGTTGTGTTGGATCTGTATCTAGAGTACAGATCCAACCCAGTAAACATGCTCTAGATCATGCAGATCGTACGGCTCCCACCGGGTAACATGAACTATAGACCATACAGATCTTCCCTGAAATATGTAGATAACCCAGTAAGGATACGTGATCTGTCCCCGAGGTGTGGAAACTTGCATTCGCTCGTAAAAAATAATCCCAACTCACCGCCCCATTACTCTGCGGAAACTGGGCCACCGCCGACTGGTAGCTGGCCAACACCGGGTCCACGATGTTCAGGACGAACTCCGCGACGGCTGTGTACTGGAAGCGGCAGATCACCGGCAGACGCTCCAGCTGCTCCTTCAGGGATCCCTCTAAACGAAAAGGAAACAGCGCGGGCAAAAAAAAAACGGAGCAGCGCAACGGAACAGCGGGAAAAACAAGAATAAATAGAAAGCAATGCCTGTCGATAGGGTGCGTACTTCGAACAAGGGTCAACATGTCCACAGCAAAAACATATGGAAAACAAAAACTAGGCTACGGGTAGAGAGGACCGAGACGGCCATGGGACAACGAGGAGAAAATGAGCAATACTTGGTACAAAGCAAAGGGTCAGGTCGAGAGACAAGAGCGCCATCGACGGATGTCCTTCGCAAAATTAGTAAGATGCTTGGTAGGGGTTATCGGTAACATCCCCACCCCGAACCCGTTTTCTCTACGGCGTGCCTCGACAGGACGCACACAGACGCTTTTCATACGCCTCTGAAGTTGCTGTTACCCCAGCAGCCAAGCCACGTCACCAGCATCAACAGCGAACACACCAGCACCAACAACAAGAGCAACACCGCCGACGCCAGCAATACCAACAACATCAACAGCAACGACTCTAACAACACCAACACCATTCAAGAACAACAGCAACCATCAACATCAACAACACCAACACCAACACCCACATTAACACTAACAAAACAACAGCGCATACACGCACCGTCTTCCAGCGGGTCGTCGAGAGATTGGTCCTGCGCGATAACATCCACAGAGCCCACCATGCTCGTGATGTACGCGTGTACCACCCGCACCACACATTCCTGCAACAAAACACACATGCACAAAAGGTTTAACGACCGTAGGCGTTAAGGGGGGCGGGGGGCGGAGGGGGGGTTGTAAGGCCAGAACAGCGCAAAAATGAGCGACGGCGGGTGGCGTGTGCATTAGAAGGGGCAGCTAGAGGACGTCAGACATAATTGACGGTAACCAAACGAGAGTTTCGCTAGACTACAGGTACTAACTCGATCGCTGTCAATGTTATCAAAAAGACCGATCGAATTTTATCGATTGTATTATTGATAGTATCGTTTCTGTACCGATGGTGTCGTTTCGTTATCGATTGCTGGTATATGTGATATATCGCGTTGCTATCCATTCGACCGTCGCGTTCGATATAGTCGTCCGTACCGACTTGGTATATACCTATTCATAGCACTTGATAGTCGTTATCGACTTGGTGCATACCTACTCGTAGTGCCTTGGAGTCGCCGCTGACTTGGTATAAACCTGGAAGGTGTTATCGGCTTGACCGCCGCTATCGGATTCATGGTCGATATCCATTTCATATTTAACGAGTCGGGGGTTATCGGCTTGATCATCGGTATCGGTTCGATGGCCGTTATCGGGTTGGTTATCGTTTATCGGTTCCATCGTCGTTTTCGGCTTGATCGTGTTCGAGTCGGCCATTTTCGAACCCATCGGCAAAATCCGGCCGTTCGTCATTGTCAAGTAAATTGTCGTCATCGATTCGACCGCCATCTAATCTAGAGCGTTATCGAGCGATATCGAATCGAGCGATATCGAATTGAGCGACATCAGGTCGAGCGTTATCCAGACGACCGATATCGGAGCGACGAAAAATCATTTCGCGGCCATACCCAGTCGGGAACACCCACAAGCCACCACCATGCTGTCTGCAGAGTACAACAGTAACACCAGGGGAAAACACAGCACACTCTACGCAAAAAAGCCAGCATCCCCGCTGCATACAAGCCTGGTCCGAAATACAAAGCAAAAGGTCGCCCGCTCTGCATGGAAAAGAGCATCCCATCCCATTCCGTGCCATCTCATCCCGTCACATCCATCGTATCCAGTTCCATCCAATCCCATCGCTTTCCGCTCCATCCCAACCCATTTCATCTCCCATTCCATTCCATCGCATCCTGTCGCCGTCGCTGCCCCCCACTCCCCGCCCCCTCGGCCATCTCGCCAGCGCCACACCATCACCGCCCTTGTAGACAGCGCCACCTCGGGCCGCAACCAGCCGCCGCCGCCGTAGTAGCAGCAGTCACAGCAGCAGCGGCAGCAGCAGCAGCGGCAGTAGCAGCAGCAACAGCAGCCGCAGCTAGTTCACTCACGCCGCTTACCGCTCCTCCAGCGTTTAGTGATAGTAGAGCCACACGGCAGAAAGCACAATCAGTACTAACGCTAACACTAAACTAGTACAAGGCGACCGACTGTTTACCCCAACTCTAACGTCTCCGTGCGGCTCTTGGTGCCATCGTTCGCCCTCACGCATGGCACAGCCGCCACCAGCCTCCCCCAGCGGGCCAACAGGTGCGGTTCTACACTCTACACAAAAACGCCGCCCGCAGAAACCAGCAAAAACTAGCACCAACGGTTAACAATGGTATAAGAGTGGATGGAATGGAAACCCTATCTGCAACGTCTCGGTGCTGCTCTACAATACACAAGCATGTACGCCTCCTGGAGAGACTCGTAGCAATAAAAAACGCTAATAGTTAACACTGCAAGTGGAAACCCCACCTGAAACGCCTTCGTGTGGTTCTCTAAACACGAAAAGAGCCTCTTGCAGAACTAGTAGAAACCAACACCAACAGTAGAAAAAAGTTACACACCACACGAACGTCTCCGTATTTCTCTTGGCGCCAGCGTCCGCCCCAACGTAAATAACGCCTCCTGAGATACCAGTAATAACACCTAACACTACCAATCACATTATCACACAAGTGGAAACCCAACCCACCTGTAACGTCTCCGTGTGGCTCTTAGCGCCAGCGTCCGCCCTCACGTACGGCACGGCCGCCACTAGTCTCCCCCAGAGGGCTAGCAGGTAGTGGATGCTGTTGGTGGACCACTGCCACTCCTTCAGCGACCGGACTGTGAAGTCTGCCGCCAGCTCGACCCACTCCAGGTAGCCTTCCACGCGCACCAGCTCCGATAACTTTCATCAGTTGAGTTTTTTATTCGTTTTTTTCGGTAATGTTTTGTTTTGTTTCGTTTCGTTTCGTGTCGTTTCGTTTCGTTCCATTCCGTTCCGTTTCGTTCCGTTCCGTTTCGTTTCGTTTCGTTAGTGTTGTGTCGTTTCATTTTTATGTGGGGAGTTTTAGTTCAGTTTGGTTTCGTTGGGTTTATACATATGCGTTGCATACAATTGTCGTGGTTGGGTACGAGAGTGTGCGCGGAGAACATGAAAAAAAGAAGACAAAATAACACATGGGAAAACGAAATCAGAAAACGCGAACAGCGGCAAATGAAAACACACACACAGAGAGGGCGGAAGGACGGAAGGGAGGAAGGGAGGAAGGAAGGATGGAGTGAGATTATGTCCAGATCGTACAAAGCGCACGAAAAGTAAGCGGCAACGCCCATCAAGTACGGCAGCTCGTATTTTTTTAGGTGCTACCTCTTCCGTATCTAGCGTCCTACCCGAATCAAAGGGACCCTACCTCTCCTGCTGGGGTTGGCGTCGGTTACCAACGACGCTATAAAACACGCCATCACTACGTGAGCTACACCACCAACGTACCATTTTTTTTTCTCTCGGTTTCATGCTTTGGCGATAACCGGGATGGTGGCCGAGTAACAGTAGATCATACTGTGGGGCGGAGCGGAGAACCTCAACTCCGCCCAACGGGGGTGATATCACGTAGTGTGTGGTAAGGCACCCACGACGCAGTTACACAGTGTCCCCATTGCCGTCTGTGCAAGTGGTAGCCCCACCAAAAAACAACTAAATTCATTCGAAGCTGTCATCCTGCCATCCATATGCAAGAAACTACGAACAACGTGCGGAAGTCCGCCTCACAAGTGGTTCTTAGCAGGACGCAACCCACCTTTCACGCGGCTCGCCGAACACCTCACGGCGCTTCGCGCTTGGTGCACGCGACGTGTGCCCGGTCGGTGAAAACCCGACGTGCCCCATCCCGGCATTGTAGGGGTCTATGGCCGTAAGACTACGGGTATGCATGAAACAGGTACACCCCCCCCCCCCCTCCTCCCCACCTCCCATAAAAAGGGAAACCCCATCTGGTAATAAACATAATTTTGACCCCAACATCTCCGCCCCCGCCCCCCCCTCCCCCCTCCCCCTAACTTGCCGAACACATAACGTCCCCCCCACGAAAAAAACGAAAACCCACCTGGTAATTCGCCTTGAGCCTCCCCAGCTGTCGGCAGAACTGGTGGTAGTTGTCCGGGTGGTGGAGCCCGTGGTTGGTCTGCAAGATGTCCCGGATGAAGTTCATGAGCTGCTGCAGGTAGGCTCCTCTGTCCGTTTCCTTCGAAAACAAAGACCGTCGTACGCTCGACAAGAGCACGATCGACTGCATCGCCTGCAAGAACGTTGCAGATAGATGGCCGGGCGGGCGAGCAGGTCCACACACAGTTTTTAAGGCGCGCGCAAAAAAAACAAGGGGGCGGCCGACTGGGCTTCGGCAAGGGGAAATCGCCGTACCCCGTTCTGTTTCTATCGTCCGCCAAGGAGCCGTACCATACAGGTCCCCACCGAGCAAAAACATGGTCAAGATTTAGACCTAAATCGCATACCATATACATCAGGGATAAATCTGCGCCGAAATATCTAGATCATCACATGGGGATCCGATATTTCACATGTATGGATGGAACCAAAATCTAGATCGTGCGTACCCTATACACCAGGGATAAATCTGCGCCGAAATACCTAGATCATCACATGGGGATTTGCTATTCCCGATGTGCGGATGGACCAAGATCTAGATCGTGCGTACCATATACACCAGGGATAAATATCTACCGAAATATTCATCAATAGATCATCACATGGGGATCTGGTATTTCCGATGTGTGGATGGAACCTGCCATCACAGCAGTCCTATTATAATATGAACAAGGTATTCATATTTTATACCGGTATAGCATCAGCCGTCGAGACATTGGCAATCAATCAACTTCTGGGGGGGGGATTTTCATGTCGCCCGTGATATAACCCGCCGGCGACGCATCCGGTATATACCTGGCTAGATCTTGGAGGCTCGGTGGTCTTGTAGAACTCGAAGAGCGACGAGAACGTGCTCGGGTCCGTCACCACCTCTCGCCACGCCGATGGCACCTGCCCAAGAGGGTACGACAAACACCAACAATAAACGCCAACATCAACTCCTTCAGAAACAACTTCTTGCACCTTGCTTTGGAACAAACTTCTTGAAATCTACTCCTGGAGTTCAAGAGTTGAAGACCTTCTGCAGTGTTGTAGACTAAACTATAAACTCGTTTGGACTGGTCGGTGTTACTTGCCCGGCCAGCTAATCGTTTTTCTGAGGATATTTTCAAGAGTTTTGCCCCCCCCTTTTCAACTCGCGACACCCCCCGGATTAGAAGCCAACCACACACCGAATGGAAACCCTGTAGACTAAGCTATAAACTCGTCTGGGCTGGTCGGTGCTACTTGCCCGGTTACTTGCGCGGTGGCTACTTATTTTTCTACGTCAGTTTTCGAGGGCATTCTAAAGCCCATACCACGTACACTATATATGTATACCATTCAGCATACCATGTTAAAACCACATATATCATGTGTATGGTGACTTAGTATCCCATACTAAAAACCACACAGCCAGAACAATCAAATAAGCAAGAGCAAGTTGCTTCGATTGTTAATAGAAATAATCATCATCTACAAACGTGATATAATCGTGATTATTCTTGTTCATCACCAGCCCTATCCACAACACATACTAACGTACTCTTACGCACGAACTACTGTACGTCCACGATACATTATCCAGATACTCTAAAGGTATGCCCACGGGGTACCCCATCACCTTATACAAAACTCCTTATACGTTCTTGGTCAACCTATATCTTGCACGTCCATTTTGATTGGTTTAAAAACATCGGCACGTATTTTATTGCACGGGCTACTGACACGAGCACGCACGCACGCCTGCACGCACCTGAATCGTCCCCACGTCCTCCGAGCTCTCATCCGGATTGGTCCCGATAAAGTCGTAGGAGAGGCACCGTGTGCACAAAGACAGCGCCTGCTCCAGCATCGCCGCCTCCTGGGCCGGGCTAGCGTTCACTATCTGCCGCATCTGAATCTGTTGCATCGACTTCAAAGCGATCTGGTGAAAAAACAAACAAACGAAACAACACGCGACACGGGGTAGTCAAAAGTTAAGGGCAGAAGGCGTCGGCGTGCGAGAGGAGGGGGAGGGAGAAACGAGCGCAGTTTGCAAGTCAGCGATTTTTATCCAGCCTGTGTTCAGTCGAATAATTCGCTGGCTGCCCAAGAACGTGCACAGCAAAGATGAGAAAGTAAATCTGCAGAAGACGACAAATGACACGTTTAGCGCGGTACTAGGGGGTGGGGGGGGCGGGGCATACTGGAAGCTCCAATCCACACTACACTATACTACACTATATCAGGTACATTATTACTACGCTGCACTATACATCCTGTTACCCTATCCCACCCTACAGTACCCTACCCTACCCCACTCTGCCCTGTCTTGCCCTACTCTACACTACCCTTCCCAAGCCCAGCCACTACCATACCCTACCCAATCCGACACTGGCACGTCACGCCACGTCTTGCCACGTTACGAGATGTACCGATACTACGTCACGCGCATGGCCCGAGCCCACCGCAAAGTGCAATACCCTACCCACCCTCTTCCCGACCAGACACTTCCACGTCACGTCAAGTTGTATCGTGTGTGTAATCCTGCCCAGTATATGCCAAGATGTCATTGATGACTTTCATTGCGAGCGATCCTATTTTTTTCCCCTCAATTACTTGATTTCACTACGCGTCGACGGTTGATGTCATACCTTTTTCGCAATATATCACGACACGTCACGCGTCACGACATGTCACGACACGTCACAACAAACGTCACCACACGCCCGTCCCGCCACGTTACATCCCGTCACGACACACGCCGCGTTACACGTCACCGTATGTCAAGACACATGTCACGACACGTCACAACACATCACGAGGTGTCACGACCCTAACCTTGTCCTTTTTTTTTCACACTTCTACTTTCCAGCTTCTGGTCAAGCCGTGGTCACAGGCGTCGTCCCTTCTCGCCCCCGCTTCTTGCCTTCATTTTTCATCGCGCATAGGGTTCAGCAATCCCACTGCTCGTCGATTTTTCATCGAGTTTTGCTAACTCACGCTCTCGCGCTCTCCGCAAGTCAATTTGTGCACAAGAAAAAATTCCAACGAATTTACACGAGTATGCACTCAGTGGGGCTCGAACTCACGGAACTGACCTGTACCAGGCTCGAGGATAACCTGATACGCCACTGGGGCAACGTGCTATACTACCTAACCAGTATGCAAAATGTGAGGCATTGGAATATGTTGCGTAACCTACTTCTAATATAACATCTTTAGAATAAAATCCAGTTAGAAAAGGCATACCCATAAGAGCTAAAGATCCAATTACCATCATAGCATACGTAAAAGGTAATAAACGGCGTAATCCTCCCATTTTACGCATGTCTTGTTCATCCCCAACCGCATGAATCACAGAACCAGCTCCAAGAAAAAGAAGAGCCTTAAAAAAAGCATGGTTTGGTGGATGCCAGTCCCTGTTCCCTAGATTGTACCGCCTCCTTATCACTATAATCCTTCAAGATCATCCTGGCTCCTAGAGGCGGACTCTGAGGTGTTTCCTCATCGTTGACCCTCGAGCGTGCGGTTACGCACATAACCCACCTCGGTGTGTCTCCACACCTCCACCAGAGAAAGAGAAACCTGCGAAGGGACAACAGTCCCACAGTTTCCTGAATGAAAACACCGCTGCAGAATAATTAGAAAGGCCACATGCAAAAACCATATCAACCAATTTTAAATAAGTTGGTTTTACATTATATAACATCCTTGGAATAATATCTTTGAAAAAAACAACGCCACCATCACGATATATATCTTTGAAAAAAACATCGCCACCATCACGATATATACCTATAATATCATGTTTTCTCTTATCCAAACAAATTAAAATCCCAGAAACCTCTAATGAAAAATATATATATAATTGTAATTCTTACCATCTATTTTACAGTTTTAAAAATAAATATAACAAGTGATTTAAAAAAAAAAAAAATTCGAAAAAATACAAAAAAAAGACATTTCGAAAAAATACAAAAAAAAAACACCATTGTGGAGACACTATAGAAGAATAATAGAGATACATCTACCTCCAAAGTAAAAGGATCAACTACAATTTTTTCCAAAATGTCTTTGATATTTTCATAGCCGAAAACTTCTAAATCAAGTTTTTGCTACAAACGTTTTTCGAATTGTTATAAATAGCATTAACTTCTTTTTCTGAAGGAAAATGAACATTTTTTATATTTTTTACTGGTAACTTATCATAATATCGGGAAAACAAAACCGTGGTATGTTTGTACCAGCGGCTTGGCAAGCCTGTATAACTGTAGAACCTTTTTTTACCCAAACAAGAAGCTCATTAATTGAAATATTAATCATAATTAAGATAAAACTTCTAAATTACGCGTATTGGTATGCTTAACTACTGGTTTTTCTTTTATCGAAAAAACAGCATTTTTAGATTCACGCCCTAATTGACGGAACCCTATATCAATACAACTCCCCCCTGGCGTCTGCCCCCCCTTCCCTCATCGCTAAACAACCGAGGTTGTTCACGGGTCGGGTTACCGTTCGCGGGTCGGGTCGGATCGGGTCAGGCTAACCCGGCCTGATCCGTGATATTCGAAAACCTCCTGACACGAGCCGACACGCCAAGACACATGTCACGACACCGACACGCCAAGACACATGTACGACACGTTAAAACACATCACAAGAAGTCACAACCCTCAATCCTACCCCACATCAATACAACTCCCCCCCGGCGTCTGCTCCCCCCTCCCTCATCGCAAAACAACCAGGGTTCTTCACGGGTCGGGTCACCGCTCGCGGGTCGGGTGGGATCGGGTCAGGCCAACCCGGCCCGACCAGTGGAACTTGAAAACTTCCTGACCCGACCTGACCCGACCCGTGAGATTTCCAACACCCCCTGACCCGATTGGAGTCGACCCGCGGGCCGGGTCCTGACCGTGGAAAGCCCTGAAAATGCCCTCCCTCCCCCCTCCATCCGACTCCTCTCCCCCATCTTATCCATACAAACACCGCCCGCCCCGCTACATATCATACGCCCTCCCTTTCCCCGCCATGTTACACCCTCCCAAAAAAAAACAGGGCCATATCAATGCAATCCCTCTAAAAAAACTCAGCGTTTATATGCACACAAACCCCCTGCACAGACCAACGGGGGGAGGGCGAGAGGGCGCTCATGTTTTTACCTGGAAGATGGGCAGCAGACACAGGTCGCGGAAACTGACCGCCGTCTTCCGGTGCTGCGGTAATGTGCGTCCTGTGGTTGGGATGTTGATCTCCTCCACAAGCTGGTTCAGGATCTTCAGACCGATCACGTAGTGGTCGTTCGTCGCCTGCAAAACAAGAGAACAAAAAGAAAACAGCCAGCGGCAAACATTTTGAAAAAAAACTTCAAAACACGTCAGCTGCGAGTTCGCAAATTTAGGGTCGATACTCATCTTTGCAAACTGCTGCGTGATACACCTGCTGCTCGTTTGTCCTACGCATGCTGCCAGGGCGAACATCAACAGCCATTTGTAATAACATTATCTTGCGAATACAAATGGAGGAGTTAAAAATTGACACACGATGTGCATGAAAACATTTGGATGTGTTACAAAACAAAATATACAGGACGGTTTTGGGCATCTCAGGTTCGGCTCACGACAGCAACAACTCCTCTTGTCTTTCGTAGCGTGTAGTACACGCCAGATTCGAGCAAGGTTCGACGTCGAACCAAGCAAGGGCAGAACGATGGAAGTGCCTTCAGGCAAACGAGAGGTGCTCCCGCGGACAGGAAGATGAGAGTCGACACCAAAAAGAAGGCCGGCAAGTCTAAGGTGTTGACTAAACCGAAGGGGCGAGGTTAACAGCACGTCTGCATTTTGCAGATTGACAAAAACTGGTACACAAACGAAAGTGTATGGAGCTCAAGATTTTTTTACCCGGATCTTCAGGAGGATCTAAAAAAAAAAAGATACCTCGCAGTCTCTCTGTCACCTGAATCTACGGAAACTCCACGACCAAATTTTACTACGAGACACAAATCCAAAAAACCTCCGGAACGGCTACCGTTCATACAAATCTTCACGAGAAGATATGACTTAGCAACGGTAAAAAGTGTACCTGCCACCGACGTATAAAGGATTTTTAAATACTAATCACACACCCGCACCAAATAGCAGCAGTGGCGGTCCGTCGTCTGCTTCCCAAATGAACTCTGCGTACTCGCAAAAACAAAAGTTTTAATGTTGTACTCCGGAATAACACAAAGAAAAACGGTACACAAGGGCCGTGGTTCCCCGCACCGTTTCCCTCCACTTTTAACCCCTTTAGAGCCCCCAAACCCCTCCCTATACCAATTCCAAGTAATTTTGTTCCCAACAAGGGGTTCCAGCAGTGAAGGGGTTAAGGGATTTCGTCTCTAATAGCGGATACAACACTCAATTAGGGTCCTCAAGTCCCTTCAAATAGGCCACACATAGTCTCCCACTTGAATAATTACGCCACATAGACTGCTGCTACTATAGAAACCTCAAGACTGATCAATTTTCGTCAAAAGGGACGTTGGTATTGTAAGGGACCCTGCCGCCCGACGGTCCCTTAAAAGGGGCCGCCTACCGTACAGAGTACAAAGTAAGGCGGGAAAGAGGTCAAACAGCGATGAACCGCTTTTCTGTTAATCTGTAAAGGCAATCTAACAAAAAGACAAATAGTCCTCTCTTGGGACCCCAGAGCCATTTTTTGACGAGGAAAAGATTACCACGCCAGAGGGGAAGAAATGACCAGCTGGAAATGACGCCGAAAAAACGACGATTACCGTAATAAACGTAAGATACCACCCGCCTCTTAAGATACCACCCCCGGTGAAAATAAATGAATGAACACATCGAATAAAGTCAACGTCCATAATCACCTGGGTTGCCCAAGGCACCACCCCCCTACCCCCTGGGCCGTTATGCCTTCCGAACAATATAAAAAGTACGAATTCACCCGGGGTATTCCAAACAATAAACAGCACACAGCAAGCGACAACTCGAAGTATCACCAGGGGTCCGCACAAAAAGCAGCCCCCGGCACCGCACACAACGGGGAACAACAATAACCGGTACCACCTCCGAGTGTTTGGCCGAGTGTTTGGCCGTTGTTGAAGCAAGTACGGGCTAATGGGTAGCACCCCCGGCTCTCAAACGGGAGGCATCATCGGGATCATCGCCAGTACCGGTACGCAATCGCACGGCATCATAATTATACGGACAACGGGAAGACCAAAAGCCCTTTCAGTTCAAGCGATACCTGGCATATGCCAACAATACGGGTACTTTTCGTTTCTTTTTTTTATTCCATCCTCCGGCGGATGGGGTCGAAAACTAATGCCCAAGCTCACCACACTTCCCCCGTATTCATCACCCCTCGTGTCATTTTAATTCATTTGTACATTCGCAATCCAGTGCTAGCTGGTGTGTCCTTCAGCAGTTCCCGCGGTAATACGGATACTGCTACTCCGGTTTTGGGGAAAATAACCAGGGCTTTTTTCATGGGCCAGATTACTTCTCGCGGGTCGGGTCGGATCGGGTCAGGATAACCCGGCCCGACCCGTGATATTTGAACATAACCTCCTGACACGGCCCGACTCGACCCGTGATATATGAAAATAACCTCCTGACCCGGTTCGACTCGACCCGTGAGACTTCCAACACCTCCTGACCCGATCCGATACAACCCGCGGGTTTCCGAAATACCTCCTAACGCGACCCGCGGGCCGGGTCATCATGACCCGTGAAAAAGCCTTGAAAGCTACTTGGACTTAGGGGGGGCGGCCATTCTTGCACCAACAACAGGGTTAACCTTTGTGGATTTTATAACTAATTTTCAAGGACGTCAGCCGTGAGTTTGACGAATTTCAGGTCTATACTCATCTTTGCAAGCTGCGTTGTTGGTACTCATAATATACTATATGAGTGAGTTTTTATTGGGAGGTGTCTTATTTTTTGTCCACTATAATGGTAAGTATTGGTGTTTATACTTTAGGTATTTGTACCCTCATTTTTGGGCACAAATCGCCTGGAACATGTGTTGCAGTATTTTTGCAAGGATGCGTATTTCCTCGGCCGGAACACAACAGCCGTGTTTCATCTTCTTCAGTAAATTTCCAGTGTGTCCTCTCTTTCTATGGCAATAAGGCGTAATTTCGAAGCGGGGACAACAGCAATTCTCCCCGGGTGGTCCATGTACTACATGAAGCATATGATTACGACTCGTACAGGCCTAGGGGCGTTCGTCATACGGCAACGAGCACGCGGCGAAAGAAACAAAACCATACCTATACCTGGTATCGTGCAAGCCAGCAAACCAGACTATTTGCAGCAAAAATAAACTGTGTGCACTGGTGTGCACTGCTCGTAGTGCAATATGAAGCTGCACGTGTCTACACCGCATTGCAACGCATCAAAATGGTTGGGACACACCCTACCCCCGCAGCACGGGAAACTTCGCACGGCCGACACTGTCGTGTAACGCCCATTAACCCCTTTACAACTGGAAACCCTTTTTGGGGACAAAATGACTTGGATTTTGTATAGGGAGGGGTTTGGGGGCTCCAAAGGGGTTAAATCCCAACATATGATATATGTGTGCGCGTTTTTCACCCATTTTTATTTTTGTTAGGGTTTGTAGTTTTATACGATATTTAAAAAAAAACTTTCCGAAATGCTGGAACCACACGCGGTGCACACGACATTTCATTTTGTCCATGTATGCATATGCTTCACGTATGTACATGTATGCTTTACGTTTCTTTACTTTGACCCGCATAAGCGGCCGTTCAAAATGTTCGTATTCGTTCCTTCTCGAGTCCCAGGGGGTTTCCTGCCTACATCGCCCTACTGACCAACACAGAAAGACCTGCTGCCAGTGGAGTCTACTGCACAGTAGCTCTTGCCTACATATCAATACAGAGCCTACTGCGCAGTAGCTCTTGTCTACATCAACATATAGACCCTACTGTTATATAACAGAGCCTGGGAGAAAACAAACAGGAAAAAAATGCATGCCTGTCGTAGCCAGGTGCTCCTCGACCCACCCATAAGCTATGAAGCGCCAAATGGCAACATGATCCGTCAACTTCGTTCATAGCAGGGCACATACGAGTGTGTGATATTTTCACCCATCTACATGCGACACAACCAGTGTCCGTGCTGATACCTCCTAGAGAGACGACCTCTGTGGTCACGCAACACAACCTACGAGACGGAGATAGATGCACGCTGCAAAAGACAGCAAGGTGGTTTGGCCACGCAATGCCAACCGCACTGAACAATAGGGCAAAAACCATACGAAAGCCAGCACACACCACACTACTTGCAGAAAATACACGAGTGTACGTGTGCGTTGGTTCACATCAAACGGATATTTATATTTCCACCCATCTACATCCAGCACAACCAGTGTCGGTGCCGATGCCTCCCAGAAACACGAGCTCTGCTGTGGTCACAAACTACGAGACAGAGATACAGAGCAGCCATCTTATATACCGCGCATCTAAAAAAAACGCAACAAAACACACCCTACACACCCCTCGGGCGATTTCGGAGGGGACTTTTCTCAACAACACGGGGAGAGCCTTTGACTCAACCGAAGGGGCGAGGTTATCTTCAAGTCTGCGTTTTGCAGATGGACAAAAAATGGTACACAAACGAAAGTGTATCGTGCTTGAGCTATTTTTACCCGGATCTCCGCGAAGATCTTACAAAAAAAGAAGGAAAAAAAAAACTACACGCGGAGCCACACGCCTATGGAAATGCATCGACGACATCTTCCAAAAGACTCCATTTTCGCAGTGTCTTCCCTCAATTTGGGAGAAGTCGGCTTTGAAAGGCATCCTAGGGGGGTGCGCTATCTCCCGCATTACACGGAATTAACCAGGGGTTTTCACGAATCCCATCACTTCTCGCGGGTCGGATCGGGCCAGGGTGACCCGGCCCGACCCGTGACATTAGAAAACCTACTCAGCCGACCCGCGGGCCGGGTCACGACTCGTGAAAAGCCTTGTAAATAACAACCGCATCCCGTTTCGGGTGCAAAGTACTTGGACAAAGACATGGGTCTCAGTGTAAACAGCGCACAGGGTTCAGTTACCCACCACTACTGTACATCTACGACAAAATATATGATACAACTGTACTTCGAAGTATACATACAGAAATGGTCCCCCAATAAGGCGCTCTACCTATATAAGGCGGTATCCCTCTATGAGGCGGTCAAAATCGCTAGACGCTACTGAGGAATTGCCTTCATAGTCCCGAGTGAATAATGCGGCTTCCCTCTATAAGGTAAGGCGGTATCCCGATACAAGGCGGTCGAAATCGCTATGCACTACTGAGGAATTGCCTTCATAGCCTTGAGTGAATAATGCGGCTTCCCTCTATAGGGTAAGGCGGTATCCCGATGCAAGGCGGTCAAAATCGCTAGGCACTACTGAGGAATTGCCTTCATAGCCTCGAGTGAATAATGCGGCTTCCCTCTATAAGGCGGTCACACTGTTTGCTCTGGCACACCACCCATACTGGGGGACCCCTACATAATCTTACGTCTGTCGTGCTTGTGTGTAGTGATAAGTACTACGTGCAATATACACGTGGTAGTCTTTCTCGTGTGGCAAGCGATATAGTCGGTTTTTACAGGCGCGAGTAGTGAGACGTATGCACCAGTATGGACCTGGCACATCGTAGGCTGACTCCCGATTTCACTTTTATATGTTTCTGGTGGAAGCGTGAATTGCGTCAGCTGTGACATATGCGTGTACCACCTTTGGTTTGTATTTTTTCCCTGGGGTATTCCTCAGCTCCAGAGTGACTGGAGCCTGTCCTGTGACCACGGACTTGATTATGCGAGTTAATGTGAGAACATGTAGGACCTGGTACCAGTACATACGTAGACCAAGCATGTCTGAAGAGTTCTAGTTCTGGAGTAGTCTGGAGCACATGTATTATACCTGGTACATTTTACAGTCACATCTACAGAGTAGTAGCAGGTATTACCGCCGTAGTACCCCGGAGCAGGTCCATAAAACTAGTGGTATAACTACAGCCAGGAGTGTTCCAGTGGTAGATATTAGGCTCAAAATATTGGGTTGCAAAAACAAAAAAGTAATGCACTACGTATGTACATCAGTGGGCATATGTTGCAGTAATTTCATACCGCTGAACCACAGAAGACGTCACCGTAATACTAGACTACGCGTGCAGGCAGCAGCACTAGCACCACCAACCCTGCTATACAAGACATAAAATATCAACATATCGACTCTTGTAGGACTTGATTACATTTTGATTATAGCATACAGACCAAGAGGCGACGAGCGCGATCGATCTAATCAAGCGTGTAGACAGAGGGGAAAAGCTTGAGGCAATCCGAGTATCTTCATGCCTCACGCTTGCTTGCCGCACAGCTAACATAGCTTCCTGCGTTATGTACAGTTCGAACACATCTCCTTATGACATACTTGGTACCTGGTATACCCCCACTAGCTTTCAATGGGATTTTGCTTCACGTGGCCGATGCTGTAATCACTTCACTTTTTTGTCATTTTTGGATTCTCAAGCCCTTAACGCCTTAACAACTGGAAACCCCTTTCGGGAACAAAATTACTTGGAATTAGTATAGGGAGGGGTTTTGGAGCTCTGCAGGGGTTATACCGTGCGGTTCGTACGGTGCAGGCAGCCCAACCGCTGTAGTTTGTAGCCGTGGTTAGTTGTGGGAACGGGGGAACTCTATGATGTACTTGAGCGGATACCCGCTGCCATGTTGAGTTCAGTTTGCACATTGGATCATCTCACTTGTGCGCCTTCTTCGTATTGTGAGTTTTAGGCGGGAAAGCGTAGTATTTACCCGACAAATTTTGATTTCATTTGGTTTTTCGGATCTTCATAGGGCTCCAGCACCTACCTTTGTGTGACCACGGACTCTAGATTTTTTAGAAGAGTTTAAATGTGAGACAACAAGGGGTTAAGTTGAAGTGCTGTTTGCTGCTGTTGTGGCCGTTAAAATCGCACTCTCGACACTCTGTACTGAACCGATGTGGCTGGTAGCACAAACCCACCTATGAAATACAGCAGTTAGTCTACCGAAACATAACTACACCTATACAAGCATCACGCAACTTGCAAAGACGAGTATCGACCACTCAATTCGTCGAACTTACAGCTGACGCATACCAGGTATGATATGAAAAATCTTTTAGCTGCAATCTTTAGAAAATACCCATGCTGCATGCCAAAACACGAGTCTAGTCTTGACGCACATTTAGTTCAGATGCAGTACGTTACGTACGTGAAATGAATAAAATAGACGGAGAAGGATCACGTATGTTATAAACAATGAAAATACACTCCAGCTGTGAGATCGAAGATTTCGTCGAAACTCATCTTTGCAAGCTGTATGTGATACTCCGATCGCGCGCATTACGAGTTGTGTGTCCTCATTAAGGATATAGGTCGGCGACTCCCCTTACAACTACAGTGTAGCTATCAGGGTCAACAGGGTGATTTTAGTCAGTCTGTACGCGGAAACTATAAAACCCGTTTCTGAGGGGGACAAAACCTGACATCAAAACATAAAAAATGGTACACTTTTGCAGCTGTGAGATCGAGGATTTCGCCAAATCTCATCTTAACTTCGTGTGATTTCACAACTCATCTTTACTTTGTGTGATTTCACAAAGTTTGTTGGCTCCCTTTGGCGAGAACGGGAGAACGCAGCTTTCGTGAAACGCGAGTTGGCGGGAGCAAAGATGCAGCAGCGTTTCGGTGGCTCGCTTTGGCAACGTAGAGAGATCCGCAAGTCCTGTGGTGCGCGGTACGACACTTAAAGCTGGACTTTCCACGTATGTATGACAGACTTTAAACACATCTTTTCTTTTTAAATATGTGCATATGCAGGATTCAAGAAGATACACCTGGTACCAGAGGGTAACGGACGATGAACTTCCAGGTATCATTCGTGGACCGTAGACGACATATCTAGAAAAAATGAAAATCACGCTTCAGCTCCGAGATGAAAAAACTGTACTCGTACCAGGTACGATATAAAAACCCGTCTTCGCAAGCTGAGTGTGGTGCTTCGATCGCGCGTGTTACGCGGTGTGTATACCCTCGTGAAGGACACAGGTCGTTAACTCCCCTATTAAATGTCAGGGTCAACATGACTTAAGACTTCCAGCCTCGTTCTGCGCACGGAAAACTAAGTAACCGGCATAGAGGGAGACAAAAACGAGCAGCTGTGGAAGTCAGGATGTGCCCAAGGAGGGAATTGGTTCGGGCTTTCGAATTATTTGCAGCACGTTAACTTTCGGAGAGGCCCGACTACGTGCAGCAGTAGTATCATGCGAGTACTGATGGATAAAATGGCAAGGAAATAGCAACAAAATGGCGAATTTAGCATTTAGCGTTTTTAAAACGTAGTTACTTTTACTTTCTGCTCAACTCATAAGAGGTGCTACCCTCAGCGACCTTATGGACAAGCTCACAGGCGTCTTCCCTTCTCCCCCCCCCGGTACGTTGCCTTCATTTTTATCGCGCACACGTGGTAGGGTTCAGCACACCCGCCTGTTGGCTTTTTATGCTTGTCGATTTTCATCGATTTTCGCCCACTCGCGCTCTCGGTCTGTCAATTTGCAACAAAGACTCCCTTGCGAGGTTCGAACCTACGACATCGACCTCTTGTAACAAGGGGTCCCTCGCGAGGTTCGAACCTACGACATCGACCTCATTAGTTACGTGTATTTCTATTGAACCACCGGGGACGCCGGCGCGCCTTTAGTAGTTTCTACCATGTCCATAACTCTACAGCTGAGCCCGTACATGGGATCATTGCATCACCAGACCCAAAAACACCACGATACAAAATGCCTAACGCCAGTTACGACGCTCCCGATTCCTTGCTTTATGGTATAAAATATAGCAGAGCCGTGTCTAAATACCAGAATGTACCAGAATATTTTACAAGGGCTCCGCTCCGCGGGCGGCTGACGCCGCCTGATTGCCCTGTCTGTGCTGCGCTGTATGTTGGCGATGTCACGTTCTGATCGGCAGTAGTACCGGTGTAATTTGCGAAGAAAAAGTCGCGAAGAGGATCGAGATGGAGAACAAAATCAACGACGAAAGCAAAAAGATGAGTACACACATGTACTATTAATACTGGTACCTGGTACTTCGCCTAATACCTGGTGGTACTCTGTGTGGTTCCAACTAAAGCACAGGGCTCCGCTCCGCGGGCCGCTGACGCCGCCCGCTACGCTCGAGCAAGGAAGAACGCAACTGATACATGTAAATGGGGCAGGAAGAAAAGGCCCGTAATTATTTGGTGCGAATAGCGAATTGAAAATAATGCCAAGAGGTGCTTGTGCAGAGCTAATTGCCCTGCGCGGTGTTGTGTGCTTGGTGATGTCACGTTCTGAACGGCAGTACGTGTGATATTTGCGGGAGAGGGGGACACATGGGGACCGAGAGAGGACAATCAACTGAAGAAAGCAAAAGGACGAGTACACAACACGCACATAAACCTGGTACTTGTATCATACCTGGTACTACTACTACTACTACTGCTGCTGCTACTGCCACTGCTGTATGTCCAAAAGAACGCACAGCACCGCACGACACAGCACTGCAAAACGAAGGGCAAGGCACGCCACCGCACTGCGCTGCGCTGCGCTGCTGAGCTATATATAGCCGAGCTGACCTGAGCTGGGGGTGCATTGTTCGTGGTCCAACAACGTCATGTGTACAAATCTGGTGTAGCATTAATGGTACCGGTACGTGGTATGATACTTCGAATGTTACTGGCATGTACTAACTAGTAAAAGTAAAGCAAAGCACGCAGCATGGCAAATCACGGCAAAGCACAGCGCTGCGCTCTCTGAGCTAACGCTGCGGTATGCTGCTGAGCTGAGCTGAGCTGATGAGCCAAGCCGACATCTCAGCTGATGAAACTTCGTGCAAGAGCAAAACAAACGGTGGAAATCAAAGAAAAGCTAAAGCTGGACCGTTCCGCAAGGAGTGCACAGACGGCAAATTAGCGGCAAAATTTATACGGTAGGATGTTCAACTTACTACACAAAAAGGAAGAAAAAATCGCCAAAAGGTTAAAAATCGTGTTGGCAGAAGAAACAAATTTGCAGGAAGCAGCTAAAAAGTCAAGAAACAACTGGCCAAACGAGCAGAAACAAAAACAATAAAGCGGAGCGAGAAATCAAAGAAAAGCTGGACCGTTCCGCAAGTAACGCACGGAGGCGGTATCGAAGTGGGACCCCCGGAAATGCCAGGGGTGCACCAACTGAGCACTTTTAGCAGAAATATATCTCTAAGTAAGTTTTCACTGGCTGAAATGAAGGCGGGATTACCGGTGGCAAACCAAAAAAATACAATCAGCAATACAGCAGCAACGACAAGACCACTATTAATAATTAATGGTATAAAACAACAAGGGCTTTCAAAATATGACAATGCACATGTGCATACTACGAGGATGTGGGAGGGGGGGAGGGCTGGCGGGAGGGGGATGGGACAAGCAAGCAAACAAACAGGCAAGCAAGCAAGCATGCAAACAAAGCAAGCAAGCACGCAAGCAAACAAGCAAAAATGCAAGCAAGCACAAGCAGGCAAGCAAGCAGGCAAGCAAGCAGGCAAGCAAGCAGGCAAGCAAGCAGGCAAGCAACCCAGCCAGCCAGCAAGCAAGCCAAAGCCAGCACGCACGTAAGCGAGCACGCACTGACGCAACAACCCCTTCGGGGAGGAAAAACTGTAAAAAAACAAAAATACAGCATCGACGACACCAAAACAGGCAGGGGGACCTCGGGGCAGGCAGGGCATGCGTCTGAACTGCAACTTAAAGAGCCGTGCGACACGCATGCAGCGTGGTAGTACTCGTACAGCCCCAAAACCCCTCCCCGTACGTACTAAATCCAAGTAATTTGTCCCCGAAAACGGGTTTCCGGTTGTCAAGGCGTCAAGTTCCCCCCTCCAGCAAAAGCCCCTCCCTGTACTAAATCCAAGTAATTTGTCCCCGAAAACGGGGTTCCAGTTGTAAAGGCGTTAAGTTCCTCCTACAGTAAAAACCCCTCCCTGTAGTTAATCCAAGTAATTTGTCCCCGAAAACGGGTTTCCAGTTGTTAAGGCGTTAAGCTCCTTCTACGGTAGAAACCTCTCCGTGAACAAAATCCAAGTAATTTGTCCCCGAAAACGGGCTTCCAGTTGTTAAGGCGTTAAGTTCCTATTAATAGACGCTTGATAAAATTGTAATTGGCGTTTTCTTTCTGTTCTCCTTTTTGGGTCGCCATACATGGATCTCAAAACGCGTCGACAGACCAATAAGAATTAGGGGTGGGATTTTTTTCGCAGTGGCCAAAAGGGTCATCTCTCACCGATAAGCACCTATCTGTAATATAGGGCGACAATGGTGATGAGGATTAACCCCTATAGAGCTCCACAACCCCTCCCTATACCAAATCCAAGTATCCTTGTCCCCCAAAACGGGTTTCCAGTTGTAAAGGTAGACTCTCAGCTAGAATACGTATCAATAGGGAAAAGAAACAGTAGATAAAAGGGGAGGATGTGGGGAAAGGAAATGGGGGAATGGTTGGCGGAAGATACCACTTCTTTACGGTGCCATCATTCGACTTCATAGGTACTACTGCTGATTTATGGAAGGATACTCGATTTACATCGGAACGGCATCCACGCTATATTGCCGGAGGGCAAAAGATACAATGATAATATGTACCGGTACACGTATTTGCCCACGTGTTCATTGCGGTTCATTCCACCGCCAAATCTCCTCGCTGTACTTGCCATGGGCATCTCTGCCTCTCGAGACTCGTACTTCATGACCACAAAAGTAGTAGTAGAGCTCCTCTCTGTAGGAGGCACCGGCACGGACACTGGTTGTGCTGGATTAAATGGGTGGAAACATCAGTGTAACGTGAATAACACACATACTGAATGTAAACCACCCCCACCAGCAAGCACTACTACAATATTTTTAAATGAAAAAATACACTTCAGCTGTGAGATCGACCAACGAGGATTTTGACCAAAACTCAGCTTTGCAAGCTGCATGTGGTACTTCGATAGCGCGTGTTACGGGTGCGTCTACCTTCGTGAAGGATACACGTCGGTGACTCCCCTGCTAACGCCGATTACCGTACACCTGGTAACACGCAAGAACAGCACACACACCCCGTGGAGGGAATAACATCGGCCAGATTTTCCCAAAGCCCGCATGTTCGTTGTGCGCAACACCTGGTTCGGGATGGTTTGGAGAAAATAGCCATAAAAAAAGCAGCATCCCAGGCTGTGTGTTAACTTGCATGGTATACACGGATTAACACACCAACCTTTTTGCTGAGTGTAAAACCTGGTTTTGGAGGGTTTGGGAGAAAACCGGCTGTAAAAAAACATTCTGGCTGTGTTATCTTGCATGGTGTTTACGGATTATTAACACGCCAAACAACATTAAGGGTCATTCCCAACCCACAAAAAAAATGCCAGAAGTCGTGACAAAAAAAACGTGAGGTTTTCACGAATCGTTACATTTGCCAAGAACCCTGACTTTTGATTGAAAAGCGTTGAAAAAAATCCACAAATATTGACGTCAGGATTCCTGACAAAAAAAAAGGTAATCTTTTTTAAGCGTAACACTTCAGAATTTCGAAATGCCGGGAATCGTAATTTTTGTCGTCACAGGAACCGTGATTTGTTGCGTTCGTTAGGGTCAACTCTAACGACGCCAAGAACGGTTCTATCCTCTGCCATAGACCTGTCATCAGCTGTTGCGCCGTCCGATGGTGTAAACTCTGCCGAACAAAAGTGGTCCCTCGATACTGCCGGTTGAGTAGTGCCGGTTGCCTCTATAGTGCCGCTGATATTGCCGGCTGGCACATACCAGGTATCCGCGCTATAGAGGGGCCCCTAATGCAATCGCGCACCCGTGCATGTGCAGCCAAAGACACGATCGAATGAACACGCCTCCTTCTCTCCTGCGGTATCGAGCACTTTCGCAGTCTTACGTTGGTAAAAAAACGTGAGCATTCCGTCGGTCATACGACGGGCACTGGCACAACAGTATGTACATGACAGCAGTGGTTATCTACTGGTGGAGTTTGCCAGTAGATGCTGCCAGTAGGTTAGATCTCGCGTGTACGTCCAATAACCACGCCAGATGATCAATTGCCGACGCAGTCAGCAATTACACTATCAATAGCTACTGAAACAAGGCTGCCAGCAGTGTCCAGCCCCCAAGAGTTGCCCGTTCTTTTCGAGACTGCGAACTTTGTGCTCTTTTTCACCAGCAGTCACCAGCAAGCATTACACAACTAATGGCAAAACTAGCATTAACACAATAACATTCACCCGCAAGCACAGCCACATAAACACTAAAAATAACTTAAACACCAACCAGCGAACACGCACACCGACAATAACCCTCGCCCGCCAGCAAGCACTACGTAACAGTAGTCAGCAACTCATCCGGGACTCCAGAGCGAAGAAAAGCTGAAAAAATGACGATTTCAGCGTCCACCACACTCAACAGCCCGGGCCGCTGGGACAAGGGATCAAAGACGCCATGATACGGTCAGTCAAATAAAAACGTCCAGCGGTCTAGAGTATCAAATCGACCGTTCCACACTAAAACTTAGTAGTTTGGCGTCAGTCAAGATCAACTATTGGAAAATTGCCGTCGGTCATGCGGTCAAGGGCTGAAAAGCGCCGTCTCCTGACATCTTGGCAAGGGATATGTCCGAACCTGATCCGAACCGCACTGCTGTACGTAACAAGTAGCTCTGAAACACCCGTGCAGCACGCGGTGGCACTCGTACGGCTGCAAGCTCAGTCGTCCTGGAGACGTTTGATAACCTTGCACTCCTCTTTTTTCTTCGTCGCCATGGTATACATCGGGCCCCAAAAAGGTTGAAGGAGGGCTTTTCACGAGTCGGATCACTTCTCTTTGGTACACGGTAGGATCAGCTGTCAGGATGACCCGACCCGATCCACCAGATTTGATTTTTTTCCTCCACTGACCCGACCCGTGAGATTTCGAACACCTCCTGGCCCGACTCGGCTCGATTCCACCTCCTGACCTGACCCACTGACCCACGGGTCTTGCCATGCCTAGTTATGATCCATGACAAGCCCTGGACAAAGGAACCCCCCTCAACAGAGGGGGTACAAGGATATAATGCCACACTAAGCGACACACCACAACAAACACAAAAAACGCCTCGACCAACCGTGTCCGATGGGGGCCGCTGCGAGAAATCCAGCCGTCTAGAAAGCCGCTGAAAAACGCAACGTCTTTAACGAGTGCAATTAATATCGACACGGGCCAAACTTCTGGAAGAACGATGCCCGCGTCGGAGGCGAACTTTTCACTTGACCGGGCCATGAAAAAAAACGAGCAACAATAATACTACCACTACCACGCCCCCCCCCCCCGCCGCAACCCCCCAACAGGGGGGGGGGGGGGGGGGTAATACCGGGTCCAAGATATCACAAATCAGCAATCAAAAACATGCACAATACAACCAAAACGACCAAAAAGCACACCATACAACACAAACTCCACACCACTTGCCTGAAGAAACCTCATGACGGCGTCGACCACCTCCCTATGCCGCTGATCGTCAAACCAGCCCAGCTTCGTTATCCGGCACAGCAGCTGGATCAGGCTCGTCCGCACATAGTCCGTCAGCGAGGCGCCCACGCTGCCCAGATAGTTCAGGATGTAGTTCCTAATCTCTACCCTTTGGGGGGTAGTGAAGTTGTTCCAGTGATTCGAAATTAGCCTGGTTAGGCTGCTCGAGGCGAGCAGCAGCGCGTAAGCATTTTCGGAATGGTCCAGGATATACTGGCACTGGGGGATGCGCTCGGCCGAGGTTTGGAGGCTGAGGAGCTGGTTCTGGGCGTGGCTGCGCGCTGCCTCGTCGGAGGAGTTGTACAGAGTTTCGCAGAGGGATTCCACCTGGACTAGCTGCGCCGCGTCCATGGTGGTGGTGGATGATGGCGGATGCCTGCTTTCCTTGTTTGCTCCCTCCCTACTCAGCCGTCTTTTTATTTTGCGGCTACTGCTTGTCCTGCTGTTGCTGCCGTTGCTGCTGCTGTTGCTGCTGCTGCTGCTGCTGCTGGGTGCTGCTGTTGCCGCAAACCTTGCTCTGTTCTGCGCCCTCTCTTCCGAGAGGTGGGTGAAAGTAACCCGAAGCCCTACGAGCACGTAATGCTATGTACCCCCAGCTGCTGCTGCAGTACCCGCAGTATTAGGTTCTTCACTTGGTTCTTCACGAAACCCCTCTCTGCTGCACCGCACTGTACACCCCACCGCGGGGAACCAGCGTCGTTTTGGCGCGGCTTTTTTGTACTTCCACACTAACAGCTAGATAGACCAGATTTTGATTTGGTATCCTCTCACGGACACCAGCCAGGCCGAGCCAAGCCAGCCACGGGCAGCCCTTTCCTTCTTGGTGTGAAGTGGCAAACTCGACTCCTTCTAACAGAGACGTTTTCCAGTTTTCCTCCGGCAAACTCGAGATCAAAATCCGGCACGCTGCTCTCGGGTGATGAGTTCCTGTTGTTCGCTCGCCGCCCTCTCTACCCCTGCCTTGGCTTGCCTCTCAGCACAGGTTTAGATCTAAAACAACAGGCAGAGGGGCGGCGGGGGGGGGGGGGGGGGGAAGGGGGAAGCTTTTGCGGACATGCGGGATACACTGATACCGATAGGCTATAGGTCCGCGATCCGTGTACTATCTAGCCTCGGGAAATGGTACTGCTTGCAGACGGGACAGAGTAGCGAGCGGCACACCAGCAGCACCAGCAGCACCAGCGTATATCTCGAATTTTCTTGGCGATCGCGCCACGCAATCATCGCTTTCTTTATCCACGAGTATCTCTCGATTAGCTACTACTACTCTCGATCACACACACGACGATGCGACCCTCGAAGGACCGACCAAGTAGCTTTCGTGAGCATTGAGTGCGTAGTGGGCAAAATGTGAGTAGTGTGTTGAGAGGGCAGGACAGCAACACGCGCGCGTCGAGGGGGTCACAGCAGCTCTAGGCGGATAGGCAGGCTACGGAGAGCGCAAAACATACAGTGTTTCTCGAGCGCGCCGCGCAAGCCACACGCCAACGCAAGCGAGACAGAGAGACAAAGAGAGAGCGCGAGAGTATCGAGAGACGAAAGGCACAGCCTGCAACAATGAAAACAACTCGTAAAAATCTCGTTTGATGAGAGACGGAGGGGGAGAAGGGATATATGCAGCAGTCCCAGAGAGACAGCACAAGGGCGGCAACGAAACGCAGCAGGCGATCCACAGCAGTGTCCACTCACCAGGTTGCGGGCGTGCTGTTGCGCTCCCGTCCTGGCAGCAAATATGGATCTCTCGGGAAGGTGGCACCAGCCTCCTGTGGTTGTGGTGGTACACGGAGGTCCGCTTTCCAAGAAACTCGCAAACAACACACTTTTTCCATCGGGCTCACAAGGAGGGGACAGGTTTCTACAAAAACCCGGTGGAGGCCGTGAATACTCGCTTGCTGGGATACTTGTATAACATTTTTTTCTTTTTTCTTACCTTCTACGACGAACTCAGACACAGGTTGCACTTACAAGCAGTAGGGTCTTGAGACTAGAGGGATCGTCGAAGCCGCAGCCGCAGCTGTATTTACGAACTTCAAGTCCGAATCCCCCTTTCCTGTCTCGCGGCTCGGTGAAGCGATCGAATCTCAAGACGTCTGCAGAACGGAAACTTCTACCTGGAAACGACACGGATAAATCAGTACATTGTACATGCTGACTCTGCACGTGCTCGAGAACTAATAGCTGCTGTGCGAGCCACTTTGATAAGGAAGCCTAACAAGGAGGAGGAGGCGGGGGAGCGAGCCAGGAAGGACAAAGGGACCTGCTCGGAACACTGCACAGCTCCGAACGGAGCCCTGTCAGCGAGCTTGGCGTGTTTAAGCAAGTACTCCGACCTCGGAAATATTTGCTAAAGCAAGGCGTTCTCCAAAGCGTTCCAGTGAGGGCAGGGGGGGAGGCTTTTCGGAAATCCCAGCACTTCTGCCGACATCAAGCCGCTAGTGTCTGTCCTCAAGAGAGACAGACGGCAGCTACGCGTCATGTCGAGCATGAGCCTGAGCAACAACCAGAAGAACGAACTCCTGTTCGTGGGCTTCAACCAGGACTACGGTAAGTGCTGTCAGGTTGCGTTTGCCGGGCGTAACTTTTAGTACTTTGAAGTCCTCTTTTGTCTACAAGCAGAAGCAGCAGCAGTCCTTTACTGTTTAGCGAGCATACTCGGCCTCACTCCGGCCATGGCCATCGCGGCAATACTCCTGCTGTACTCGTAGCCTCGTATGGTTCTGCAACGGCAGAATAGCAGTAGCCCACGTCTCTCGCCATCCTATTACTGCCTCGCCAGCAGGCAACGGCCTCGTCTAAGCGCGCCAGCTTTCGGCGGAAGGTACGTGGATCCCAAGCCTTGGGCGATATGCATTGGAGAAGAAAACTGTGCGTGTAATATATGACAGACCGGCCGTCTACGAGGCACATAATAAGAAATCGGGATGCGCAGCAGACTAAATTTCTTATTTGAGAAAAGCGTGCTATACATGCACTAACTTGCTCCCGAAGTTCTTATTTCCCGGGAAATGTAAGGCTGAGTTTCTTGTGGCGTTCTCTCTTATGAGAGGGTCGGTTAAGTTTATCTACCTGGTATCGTACCGGTACAGGGAGCACCGTATTATTCTCTGTCAACGCCTCCTTGGGCGAGCGTTTGTTTTACAACATTCCCAGAGAGAACCAAGAGGTAACTGGTAGGGGAGACTCCACTGATAGCACGTGATTGATAGTAAAAAAAGTCTCCGGGGAGAATACCCCCCGGGAGTTTCTTCCCAAAAAACAACGAAACCAGTGTTCTCGACGCATCCGCCACAGACTCCTGTGTAGGTCGGGTCTCAATAGCATATACGAGCAAGCACATGAGAAGCAAAGGACGGACAACACTTGGGGCTGCTGTCGTACAACGTTTTTTCGTGTTGTGCGGGGAGGGCGATTTATTTTTTTTTACAACAAAGCTGTCCCCAGGGATACCTGAAGAGGTACGTATGATAGGGGGGACTTCGTTCAAAGAACAAAAAACGAAGCTCGTTTTCACCAAGGTTTTTACCACCTTTCGGCCTTTTGGGGCCGGGGAAGGTGGCAAAACTAAGACGGGAGCGTTGACCAAGGATATTATATTTCGGTAAGATAAAGAGCACTGCGACGAAACACAGGCTGGGATTGGCAGTGAATTAAGAAATTCAGAAGCCGTTTCTATATTTCGATTACCACTGATGTTAGTCTCGAATCGAGCCTAGCCGATGGGCCGACCTTCGTATTTCTTAGTATGTCGGTGCCACTGGTAGTCTACCCTGTGATACGAGTACTGCTGGAGACTAATGGAGACATGATGCCTGGTATACAACTTGTACGCATGCACACTTGATCTTCTGTCTGGGATGATATTTCTTGGTATGTTCTGTGTAACCGGTACACTTTTGGCTTGACGTAGCTGCTATGCCAAAAAAAGGTATACATGTTTGAATTGAACCCTACGCCAGAGCACTCTCATTGGCCAAAAGCTAACCGTGCCTGTTCCTGTATTGCTGTCCGATGAAGCAGGGATAATGAGGGATCAAACTCCACCGATCATCGACCAATTATCCAGTAACTTCAACAAGGTTTCTATTCGAAACCGCAATGACTTCTCACACTATTTAATAAAGCCTTCTCTGGGACTTGGAAGGGAATAAATGACAAACTAACGATTACAGGATCACCCACCCACACGAAACGACGAGGGTTGCTACAGCAGTGGTAGGTAGGGGGGCGGGGCGGGGGGGCGTACTCATTTGTTGCTTGCCTTAGCCATTTGACCATTGACCACGCATCCGTTTCGAGACGGAGCACCGTACCTACTCCTAATAGAGACATCTCCAACATTGGCAAGGGGGGGCGGAGGGGGTCTAATGCAGAGGGTTGCACGACCCGTGTAGCATGAGCGATCGTTTGATGCGCTCACACACTTTTTGTGCCATGTACCTTGTACCCGGTATATGATAAGACCGCGGTTCTGATTTATTTTATGGGCTAAACAAAGGCCCTGGACGGGGTAAGATCGTACACCGCACCAGCGTAAACGGCAGCAGCAGCAGCAGCTAGCAGCAGATGTCCCAATCCAGCTCCAAGTAAGATAAAAACTCGATGGAGCCCGCCCACCCCAGCCCGAGACGCGGAGGCTGCACCGATGCTGTCCGTTCGATGAGCCCAACCGCGCAGCAGCAGCAGCAGCAGCAGCGGCAGCAACAGCAGCGGCAGCAGCGGCAGCAACAGCAGCAGCAGCAGCGGCAGCAGCAGTCGCGGCGGCAGCAGCAGCGGCAGCGGCAGCAGCAGCGGCGGCGGCGGCGGTGGCGGTAGCGGCAGTAGCGGCGGCAGCGGCAGCAACAGCAACAGCAGAAGCAGCGGAAGCAGAAGCGGCGGTAGCGGCAACAGCAGCAGCAGCGGCAGCCGCAGCAGTATCAGAACCAGAAGCGGCGGCAGCGGCAACGGCAGCAGCAGCAGCGGCAACAGCAGCGGCGGCGGCGGCAGCGACAGCAGCAGCAGCAGCAGCAGCAGCAGCAGTAATAGCAGCGACAGAGGTTGTCTGCTGGTGTTCGGTCCCTCTTTTTGTTTTGTTCTGTTTTCCCTTCGCACGGCGAATGACGGACTGCAGTACCTGGTGGTTGTCAACATCAACGCTGCTGTTGCACCGCTGCGACATAGACCTGGCATTATGTAGCCCTCGTCTCGCGATTGGTATTAGGCATTTACTTCCGCTTCCATCTGCCACTCCTAGGAACTCTTGGCAAACGTGAAAAATAATTTGTAGAAAGAAAGCGACTGCGCCAATGTACGAATAGACTACCCCCGCCGCCGGAAGACCACAGGCACGGCGGTAGCATTGCAGCAGCAGTATTTCCATCGTATTTTGTCACGGGGTGTGTGGTATACTCCGTCGTCGTATACGTACCTGGTGTCTGGCTTGCGATTTTACAAACCTGCAGCCTCGACGGAAGCAAGCCCGAGCATGCACCCTTACAGAAAAGCATCTTCATACAATGGCATACTTCGATGTATGATATTTCTTTCAGCGGAGTGCGTTCGTACGTACGCGCACTTGATTTTTTTGTTCACAGTGTCTCATTGGCGAGGCTGTGAGTCGACTGGACTTGTCTTTCAATTTCTTCACTGCTATTAATTGCTACCGGTATCGGTTGGACGGCGGACTAAAAGCCCACTCACTGACTTTTAGTATGAGTTATTAGTACACACCATGTCAATGCCTCGACCCACGAAAAGAGCCTCGTGTTCGTTGCGGTTGGCATTGCATACCCAATCACCTCGCTGTATTTTGCAATGCGTATCTCTGCCTTGTAGTTTGTGACCACAGAGCTCGTTTCTCTATTAATCGGAGGCATTGGCGCGGACATTGGCTGTGCTGGATGTAGGCAAGTGGAAAATGAGTTTCATGTGAGGAAGATACGGACGAAACCCCCAGTCAGATGCAGAGACGCAGAGCTCAGAAAGTTTACCGTACGCACCTACTGCAACTAGCTGTAGTACTTAGCGAACTACTGGTAGTAACTAGCCGGTGATTCATTTGTTAGTATAGTCAGCCATCTCGCAACCCTGATTGATCACAGACTCCTGCCTCGATACAACACATATTGCGGGCCGCAAACGTGCCAGTCAGGTATAAAACGCGAATTCAAGGAACTCACCGTAACACCTAGCCAACTAGTAAATAGTCGGTGACTTACTACTAGTACAAGTATATTCAGCCAACTCACAACCCTAATTGATCACAGACCCCTACGTCGATAACTACGTCGATAATACACATATTATAGACAAAAAACGCGAAATACACAAGGAAGTAACCATATTTAACTTAGCCAACTATCAGGTACCTGGTATGTATTCAGTTATAAGTCAGACAGCTCACAGCCCTACTCACAAATGGGTGTTGACCAACAGCTTGGAAAACAAAGCCCTGCGTACTTACCACTTGATATTGACCTACAGCTTGGAGAACAATTTATTTGTCCCTCGTGAGTAAACCCTGGCCGCTTAGGCAGGCCACAGACGTGTCACGGCATGCACAGTAAAAAAGCACGTCGAAGGCGTTTGTTTCAGGGCGTTTCGCGGGTCGGGTCACTACTCGCGGTCCGGGTCGGGTCAGGTTGGCTCGACCCGGCCCGCGAGATTTGAAAATCACCTGACTCGACCACGCCACGCCTGACCCGACCCGACCCGGCCCGACCCGCGGGATGTCAGCCATCCTGACTCGTTCCGCTGGTCGGGATCTGACCCATGAAATACCCTGTTTTTTTTTCCAAGGCCAACATCATGCGGCTTTTCGTGACTTGGGTTGTACCAGATATGTATGTGTTTTCATGCCTGAGACTAAATTAAATGCCTTTCTTTGGTGAGGCAAATTACGTAAGTCTACAGTAGCCTTATACTTGACTTACAGCCTCAGGCGACCCCAAACGCCGGTTACCAAATCAAACTCCGGTTTTAGGGGGTTGGTATGTATAACGGCGTCGGCGTCACTTTGGCCACCAAAATTCGAAAGTAAGGCACGCAATGCGCAAACTAGAGTCCGTCGGTAACCCCCTTTGCTCCTAGCAACAGGGCCCTCAGGCACCGATCCAGTCATGCCCTAACGGCCAGGGCTGTCGGTCGTTCTGCATCCTGTACGTTCGCCTTTCTCTGTGCATGACGGTTTACATGCTTTTACATGAGGGTTTGAGCTGCAGATGACCGATTCCTTCGTGCTCGCCCATAATATGCCTATGTCGTACTCGTACTCGTATGATACCGTCTACTGAAGAAGCGGAATATTTATAGCTAACTCGTGACTCGTGGCGCCTGTTTCGTCGCATCCTGTCGTTGATTTGGCTGCGGTTACCGTGCTGTAGGGCGTAGTTGAAGCTCCTGCCTCATGATTCTTGGGATTCTTCGTTTAGTTTTTCTTCGATTTTCCCTTCGTGTCGCTTACATACAGTCTCGTCATATGACTTCGAACGCACACGGCGCAGTCTACTCTTGTAGAATTTTCGATGCAGGTATGCGGCAATCTTGCCTCGGCGAGTAGTTTTTTTTTTCTTCATCCTCAGGCGAATGGGGAAAAATACAGATTAACCCCTTTAAAGCCCCCAAACCCCTCCCTATACTAACCCCAAGGAATTTGTCCCCCATAACGGGTTTCCAGTTGTAAAGGCGTTAAGCACACGTCGTGTCAATTTCACTCAAGTGCATATTCGCAATCCAGCGCTAGCTGGCGTGTCCTTCAGTTCCCGTGGTAGCGATAGCCCGAACCGTTCTTGCCGGCGGTCCTCGTTACTACTCCAGCATCGCAAGCTGCCGTTGTGTGCAGTCCTTAGTATATGGCAGCATCAATATGGAGTGCTGGGGTACTGGAGGCTGTGTTGAAACGTTTTAGACCAACCTGATGCCAGGGAATTTCTTCGGTTACGGTTCGTGACAGTAGTTCTGTACCATATTGTAAAAGTATAAATACACTCCAGCTGTGAGTACCATGTATCATAGATATTAATAGGCACTTTATGGGGTGACTTGTGCTTGGATGCTGTGGCTTATGAGGCATTTTTAGGTTGATTCGGCCGGCCTGGATGCTGTCCTCTGGCCGGCGTGGATGTTATTGTGCTGTACAACGACGCATCACCCGTAGAATTTTCCTATGTTTTTCTCCACTAAAAAACATGAAGACGTACCGGGTGTATCAGGTGTTGAAGACGTCGTGCTGACAGTCGATACCTGGCGCGTATGTGTTTCGAGTACAGTATTAGAAGAATATTTCAGTGTCGAGTATCATAGAAAAAATTGAACTACAGTGTGTGTGTGTGTTCTTCACATTAAACCGTTCTTCTACTCGTCGACATCCAGCACACCCAGTGTCCGTACTGATTCTTCACCCTAGAAAGATCAGCTCTGTGGTCACAAGCCACGACACAGAGATAATGCATCGTAATGCATTCGACAACGCAATGTCATGCCCTAGTACTGGGTACGACAGGCACAACATACATACGTCAGCAACAGAAATACATTGGAAGAGAGAAATACGAAATAAACAAAAACAAAAACAAAAACAAAAAACAAAAACAAAATAAGAAAACAAATAAAAACAAAGATAAAAATAAAACAAAAATGAAACAAACGAAATGAAGGGGAAATCGAAGAAACAACCCAGTCGGAAAGGAGAGCCAAAGCTCGGAAAAGAAACATAATAAAATGAAATAAAATAAAGTAAAGTAAAACCAAAATAAGATACTCCGAACACGAGCCAAAAACCTGGACACGGAAGGAGGGAACAAAGGGGAAAAAAATACCCCAGAAAAAGACGAAAAGTGCTATGTACCTACTAGTCGGCCTGGTACCTTGCTACCCTGTCTGCCATCTCCTTCCTGCCTTCGTCCACCGCGGTCTCCCTTCTATTCCTCCTGTTGCCCCCCCTGCCCCCATTCCCTTGGACGGCTTTCCTTCTACTCCTCCTGTTTCCCCCCCTCCCCCCTTTGTGTTCTTCTCATTAAGCCAAAATACTTGAGCAAAAAACTTGGTATCCAGCTGCACTGAATCTCGTGTTGCCGGGCCGTCGAGTTTCCTGCAGGCCAATGAAGTCACAGCCGAGTTGCTGGCCTTTCGCCAGTACACGCTCGTCATGCCCATACCCGTTCTTCCCCTTTACGGCCAGGGTACGCACGTTGTAGGTCGCTACCGCCACAAGTGCCGCCTTCCGTCTCTTACGAGTCTCGCGTGCTGCTTTCTCAGCCAGCCGACGAGAGGCTCGTCCCCTCCTCCGTTTCTGTTTCTGTTGTTTCTTTTTTCTCTCTATTAATGTGATGATTGTGGCTCTCCGTTTCGTAGCCCGGTTCGCGCCTTGGTTTCCGCTGGCTGGGTGCAGCCGTCCCAGCCAACGCCGACACTCCCATCCTTCCTGTCGTGCATGCGTACCCACGCGGTGGCCAGCCTCTCCACTCCCCAAGCTGCCCACGCTGCGCTCTCTGCTGTGGTGATGTACCCGTCCTGCCCCGGGGATGAACTCCTCGGCGTCGGGGTTAAAAAGAAAACCCATCACCACCACCCCACGCGGTCCTTAGAGTGAGCAGTTCACTAGCCAGACCGCGCAAGGTTCCCTCTCTACCCAGCCCGAGGCTCGATGCCCGTGTGACTGCCGCTAGACCGCTGCAGGTCCTCGCGGGCTTCCTCGGCCCACCCCAAGGACGGGGCAGGCCGAAGGAGAACGGTACGAAAGTACACTCCATGGACCAGCTGTGAGATCGAAGATTGAGATTTCGTCGAAACTCATCTTTGCAGGCTGTGTTTGTTACTCCGATGGCACGTATTACTGGGTTCGGATACAGGTTGGTGACGCTCGTTATAACTAGCTTATACGAGGGTCAACGGGGTTAAATATACATATTATATACCTGGCACATCATTACTGCTTATTATGGCTGTGTGCTTGGCGGCAGCCAGCCGCTGACACGTGCCTAATTGCGCCCACTGCAAATTACTTGAAATCAGACTTGGATTATTCTTGCAGTAGTAAGGTATCGCCCTTGTAAAGTGTTCAAGTGTGATCTTTGCGTGCGTTTGCATTCATACAAAAAACACCGCCGTGAAAGGGCACGAAAATAGGAAATTGCACCAACGTGCAATACGTACGAGTATGACAGGAGACTTGCAAAGATGAGCTTCGGTAAATTCCTCGTCCTCACCGGCATTTTGAATTATTACGGTAAACAACAGTTCATATCATATATACGAGGTACTGGTCATATATATATATTTTTTTTTTGTACTGGTCATATATACGAGGTACTGGTATTGAACAAGCGTTTTTGCGCACAATTTGTGCAAAGATCGTTCTGCACATCCCGGATACCTCCCAAGGTGTACGTAATACTGGTGTTCGTGACAGGTGACTCAGCCATTTCGGCGGGGGGGGCGATACACAGAGCTAACCCTCGCCCAAACCCTAAAACCTCAATGCCAGCTCTGAACCCCCCCCCGAACCAAATGGCAAACGCTAAAATCAGTACATGCCGATTTCGCCTTGAGTGATATCCGAGGCAAAGATGTCGGTTAACGGTCTAGATTTCACCCGTCAAGGCGTCTAGGGACTTATCATACCAGTTTTAGTGTGCAGAGGTCCTTGACGGCTGTCCGTCACGGCTGTCCGTCTTATCTTACTAGTTTGAGGGCGTGGAGGTTCTTGACGGCTGTACGTCATTGACGGCTGTCCGTCACATATGTCCGTCAAGGGGCAAGAGTGCCGTCAACCGATGTCTATGATCCGAGGTAGCGTTTGCAGAATACATTATATTTGTAAGTACCTGGGATGCCTATACCTAGATGGCCACCATTAACCTTTTGGGGGCCCAGGTATGCGGTCTAACACCGGGCAATCGCGCCGTCCCACGATGCGGCGCGTTTTGTTCCGTTTCGTTCGCTTTTACGCTTTTGTTCCGTTTGCGGTCCCTCTTAGTCGAAACTGGAAACGCGTAACGCATGCCGCATGACATGACTCTTGCGAGTTTTAACGTTATATTACAGTAGTAGTAAGCACTTGTAGGATAGCCCTCGGCGTCAGATGAAAGCTGCACTGTCCCAAACATGCAGGATTATGGCCTCGGAAAATGCTTCCTCTGGCATCATAGTCGTCGGCAAATATGTGTTTGTTTGCTACTACTGCTGCTGTACTGCTGTGGTCGTTTTTGGTTCTACTGTAACTAAGCAGCTCGCTACCAGTTCTTGGCTGTATCGTCGCATCGTATGCGTCTTCTGCGTGCTCGCGTCTTCTGTCGGCAGCTTGCGACCGGCTGATGCCAGCAGGACACCAGCTCCTGGTTGCATTGGCGCATCGTATGCATCTTCTGCTTGCTCACTTCTTCTATCAGCAGCTTGCGGCGGGCTGATCAGCCCGCCGCAGCCCCCCTTATGCTGTTTGTATTTATTCGTACTCAGGAGTCTTCGAGTTGGGGCCGGCCCCCACGTCTTCCGTAAGATGAGATTCTTCAGCATCTTTCTCCTGATCACCACCAGCAGCCTGTTCTTCTTCGTCTTCAAGATTATGAGGCGGACCTCGAGACGACGAAGAACAGGCTGCTGGTGATGACGAGGATAAGGATATGCGGAAGCACGTGACTTTTATTATCTACATGCGTGCATCCTCCGGCGGATGGGGAAAAATACAGCTTGACGCTTTTGCAACTGGAAACCCTTTTCGGGGACAAGATTACTTGAAGTTAGTATAGGGAGGGGTTTTGGGGCTCTAAAGGGGTTAAGCTCACCGCACTTGCAACTTACTTCCATGCATGTCTTGTGTCAATTTGACCCATTTGTATTCGCAATCCAGCTGGTTTGCTGGCGTGTCCTTCGGTTCCCACTAAAGCGATAGCGCGAGCTGTCCCTACCGGCTATCCCCGCTGTTACTACTCCAGCAGAGCAAACTGCCATGTTATGCGGATGCGTGAGTATCTCGACCCGACTTGATTCCGGGGATCAGGAGCGGTGGAGATACTCGTAGCCACCCGAAAATTGATCACTCCGGGCGTTGTGGGACTTGCGCAAGCTCACCCACTAACGAACCCCCCGGCCAAGAGTGAACTGTCTTCCGCTGGACTTTGTCTAGGTCCGGCCCACCCTACCCATTCGGGCGTTGGTCCTCGGCATCTGATCTTTCGGAAGACAGTCTCAGCTTTCAAGCTAAGACGAGGGAGGAGAGGCTGCAGAGATGGTCATGAGGAAAAGCATGCTGAAGCATTTTGATGTTATTAGTATCTAAGATGGGGAAGGAGAGGCTGCAGATGATGATGAGGAAGAGCATGCTGAAGCATCTGATCTTACGGAAAGGCATGGTAGCCGGTCTTTATTAAGACAAGGAATAAGAGGCTGCTGATGATCGTGAGAAAGACGCTGAAGCGTCTGATCTGAGAGAAAACATGGTGGCAATTGAACTTGAAACTGCGGATGATAATGAGAATAACCCTCAAGCATGTAATCTTGTAAGAGACATGGTGGCCGGTGTCATATGTAACGCGAGGAAGCGCCTGCTGGTGATCATGAGGAGCGGGATCCTGAAGCATTTGATCTGACGGAAATCATGATGGCCGGGCTTGGCTTCAAATCTCCCGCGTCCGACACTCCCTCTTCGACGCTCCTTCTGGTTTTCCTTCTGCTGCTGTATCCAACCATTGTCGGACCACTAGCCAGTGTTCCCTCCCGCGTTACCGTCTGTTGTATCTTCCAATGGTGCGTGTGTGACGAGCCTTCTATTATCCTCCCGTGGTGAAATGAAGGGTCGTTCTTAACGAACACCAAAAATCGCGATACCTGACAAAAAATCCACGATTCTTGTCATTTCGAAGTTGTGAAATGTCACGTTTTCAAACAAAACGTTAAAAAAAACGCGTTTTGTTGTCAGGAACCCTAACGTTGTGTTTTATGGAACTTTGAAAACCATTCAACATACAAACCAGGATTCCTGAAAAATATTACGATTCGCGAAAATAGCACGTTTTGTTTTTGTCACAATTCACGATTCGTGACTTTTTTTTGTTTTCTAATGGTGTACCTGGTATCTGGTGCCTGGTATACAGCACAGGGCATCTATTAAGAAGCAGAGATGCTGACCCAGGCTGGATTTCTTGTCTGGGCTAGGGTGCGTTGTACACTAACTTCAGTATAACGGTTGCCGAGTTTCTTATTTTCCTGCAATAAATCTCAGCCTGCCTTTATTATTACCCTGTTTCTTATTATGAATCTGTGTCCTGTCCTTGGTACGTGGCGATATCGACACATAATATTTTCGACATATCGTGTACGGGGCGATATCGACACATCATATTTTCGATATGTCGAAATGTTAACATATTTTCGATATATCCTATTTTCAATATATCGAAACGTTCACATGTTTTCGATATGTCGAAACTTTCGCATATGGGGGGGGGGGGGGAGGAAGGGGGGGCGTCATGCCCAAGAGACTGAAGCCTGGGTCTGGCCGTCATCGTCTTGAAATTTGTGGGCCTTCCAATGGCCGTCACAAGATAGCGTAAGACCGCCCTGACTTCTTCGCCATGTTGCGTTCTCTCCCCGGTGCCATTGATGATGCACTTTGATACCCTCTATGAGCCCAATGCCGCCTTTAGTCAGTTCCTAGGGTTTGCTAGTATGACATTTTTTTTTTCTCTTTTCCTTTCCTTGCTTCCTCTTCTTGTCTTGTCTTTTCTTGCTTTTCTTGTCCTTTCTTTTCTTTCCGTTCCTTTTTCGTTTTTTCGCTTCCCTGTCTTTTCTTTCCTTTCCTTTATCTTCTTTTCTTTTCTTTGTTTCTTTTTTCCAATTGACTTGCGTCTATCGTGCGTATGCGTAGTGATGGGTACTGTGTGCAATATGTATATATATATGTGGTAGTCCTTGGGTGGCAAGCGGTACAGTCGGTTTGTCCAGGCGCGAGTTGTGAGACGTATGCACCAGTACGGACCTGGCACATCGTAGACTGACTCCCGATTTCATTTTATATGTTTCTGGTGCAGGCATGAATTGCGTCAGCGGTGATATATGCGTGCACCACCTTTGGTTTGATTGTGCTTTTTCCCTGGGGTCTCAGCTCCAGAGTGACTGCAGCCTGTCCTGTGACGACGGACTTGATTATGCGAGTTAATGTGAGAACAACAACAGCAACAACATATCGGACAGATCATCTACATCCTATATTATCTGTGGTATACCCTACATCTGTCGTCATGGTATGTTGTACAAGATCTATCTGTGTAGTACAAATCCACTCCAAGAAATACGTGCCAGATCATTCAGATCGTCCGGCTCCCACCCGTCAACATGATCTACGGGTCATGCAGATCATGTGTAGGCGACTAACTTCAGTATAATGGTTCCCGAGTTTTATTTTCCTGCAAAAAATATCAGCCTTCCTTTCTTATTACCCTGTTTCTTAATATGAATCGGTGTCCTGTACTGTGTACGTGGCGATATCGACACGTCACATTTTCGACATATCGTGTACGACTATATCGGACAGATGTACATCCTATATCATCTACTGGTATCATTGATCCCACATCTGTCATGGTATGTTGTGCAAGATCTATTTGTGTATTCAATAGTACAAATCTAACCCAAGAAACGTGTGCCAGATCATTCAGATCGTCCGTCTCCCACCCGTCAACATGATATACGGGCCAGTAAGCCGGTCGCCCCGGTGGCGTATCAGGTTATCCTCGAGCCTGGTATAGGTCAGTTTCGTGAGTTCGAGCCCCGCCGAGTGCATACTCGTGTAAATTCGTTGGGACTTTTTCTCGTGCACAAATTGACTTGCGGAAAGCGCGAGAGCGTGAGTTAGCAACACTCGATGAAAAATCGACGAGCAGTGGGATTGCTGCACCCTATGCGCGATAAAAATTGAAGGCAAGAACCGGGGGGGAGAAGGGACGACACCTGTGACCACGGCTTGTCCAGAAGGTGGAAAGTACAAGTGTGCGAAAAAAGAAAAAGAAAAAAAAACGGGCCATGCAGACCATGTGTTGGCCAGGGATCTGCAGACCATAAAATGTGAAAGTAAAAAATGTGAAAGTGATCTATCCATTGTGTCAAACTTTCGGTAAGATATCTATCGCCGTATTTAATGATAACGGTCACCTTTTCCTCACGCGAACTGTTTTTTCGCCCCGCGTTTGCGGCGGAATAGGAGGCAATATGTGCTACATCATACAGATCATATATAGGCCAGGGATATATACACCCTGATCGACGCAGATCATAAATATTATGTGATCCGTGCAACGTGTGAAAAATTCGGCAAGATATCCGTCGCCGTATTTGATAATACAGGTCACCTTTTCCCCGCGCGAACTGTTTTTTCGCCACGCTTTTGCGGTGGAATAGGAGGCAACATTATCTACGGGCTGTGCAGATCATATGATAGGCCAGGGATCTGTCTGGCGTGATCGGCGCAGATCTTGAAATATCATGCGATTCGTCCGGTGTGTAAAAATTTCGGCAAGATATCCACCGCCGTACTTCTTTATAACGGTCACTTTTTCCTCGCGCGGACAATTTTTTCGTTTCGCTTTTTGCTGCGGAATAGGATGTTTTGCCTGCGGCACCGACAATGGTTTCAGGATTTACAACGTGGACCCTTTCCGAGAGACGTTTCGTAGGGTTTTCAGCAATGGAGGCGTCGGCATTGTGGAGATGCTGTTTCGCTGCAATCTGCTGGCCCTCGTGGGCGGGGGTAGGAACCCCCGGTACCCGCCGAACAAGGTGGGTGGTGGAGGCGTTAGCGTGAGAGCGTGCTGGGGTGGGTGGGGGAGGGCGGGGGGGGGGGCGGCGAAGAGGAGGGGAGGCTTGGGGGGGGAAGGGGGGGGGTTGAGAGAGGGGAAGCTGAGGGTGGGGGGGGGGGGGGGGGGAGAGGGGGGAGGGTAGGGAGTCGCGGCCCTGGGTGTGTTTTTCCTTGGATGTTTGTGGATGTTTGTGGATGTTTTTTTTACATACGGCATGGGGGATGTGGAGGACTTGCGGGGGTGCCTCGTAAGGGATTTGCAGATTGGCGGCTTTGTGTAGATGTTTGACATTGAACATTTTTGGAGGTAAACCCCAACTCAAACACAGACCCCAACTCAGACCCCAACCCCACCCCCCCGCATGCAGGTGATGATCTGGGATGACCACCAGAGCCGGTGCATCGGCGAACTCAGTTTCCGGAGCGACGTCAAGGCCGTACGCCTACGCCGAGACCGCGTCGTTGTGGTCCTCACCCAGCGCATCTACGTGTACCGCTTCTCCGACCTCCATCTGTTAGACCGCATCAACACCATCCGCAACGACCAGGGCTTGGTGGCTCTGTGCGCGGATGCCTCGAATATGGTGTTGGCGTGTCCCGGTGTCAGCCGTGGACATGTGAATGTGGAGCTGTATGATCTGAGGAGGTCTACTCTGATTCCGGCGCACGAGTCGGAGCTTGCCCAGGTGCGTTTTCGTTTTGTCTATGCTTCGTTTTTTGTTGGCTGTTGTGGGATAAAGCGGGGTTTCGTGTCCGGTTGGGAGGGATTTGGGACGGGGGGGAGGGCTGCCTCTAGTAAAAGTGTTGGCGTGTCCGGGTGTCGGCTGTGGGCATGCTATTATGGAGCTGTATGATCTGAGAAGGTTGATCCAGATCCCGGCGCACGAGTCGGAGCTTGCCCAGGTGCAGTGCCGTGTCGGTTTTTTGTTGTTGTTATTGATAGTTGATGTATCTTATCTGTGGTTGGGGCGGAGCGGAGGGATGGGGGATGAGATCGATCGAAGCTTGCGCAGGTGCCGTACCGTGCTTTGTTGTCCGTTTTTTTTTTAATTTTTTTACGCGTCGTATGGTTGGCTGTTTTTTAAATGGCGCGGGGTTTGGGGGGGGCAAGGGGGATTGCCTGGAACGTAATTGTTGGCATGCCTGGCAGTCAGCCCGGGGCATGTCGATGTGGTTTTTGTACGACGTGAGGAGGTATGTCATGATCCCGGCCCACGAATCGGAGCTTGCCCAGGTGCGGTGACGTGCTGTGCCGTGCTGTGTTTGTTGTCCGTGTTATTTGTTCTTGATGCGTCGTTTTGTTGGCGACGGGGTAGGAGGTTGAAGCGGAAGGGTATTGGGGGGGGGGGGTTAGAGGAGGTTTGGGAAGAGATTGGGAAAGGGTTCGGCGTTTTCTGCAAGATGCCAGGGAACACATGCGACGAATTGTAAACCTGCTTACCTCTCACAAGAATAATGCCCCGCGTCGTTTCCTCAGCGCGATCGACACCTGTTGCCGCAATCAGCCGGCAGAATCCACATTCGCCTGAAACAGAAACACGCCAAATTTGTGGATCATAACCCCTTTTGGTTCGATTGGCCCTTTTCACCGCCCTGCGTGCGCTATTGTCGAACAGTCGTGAAGTCTGTAACGACTGTACCTGGTAGCGTTGGTGGTTGTTGCGGTTCGTCGTGTTTGGTGCCCGGTGCGTGCTTGACGGCGTTTCATCTTTGATTAGCGTTGTACTTTCGACGGCCGCTGTGTTTTGACGGCCGCTGTGGGTTGAATGAGCGTTGTGTTTTGATGATGGTGTCGTGCACGCCGTCTCCCCTTATGGCCGTCGGTGTTTCTTTTGCTTTATTTCCGTGACGTTTTTGATGTTCTAGATAGCTGTCTGCCTATTGGTTTGTCTATTCCATGTTTGGTTGCCTTTTCTTTTATTTTTTATTTTCCCGTTTTTTTGTTTTGCTTTTTTTTTTCCCCGCTTCGTTTTTTTTTTCACCTGGCGGGGCAACAACGGGCTGCAGCTGGCGTTGAGCATGGACGGGAAAATGGTGGCGACAGCCTCTAGCCGCGGGACTCTGCTGAGAGTATTCGACACCGACACCGGTTCGCTTTTGCACGTGAGTAGAAGCATGCTATGCATAATCTGATGAAAATCGACGAGCACAAAATGTCTGAAAAGCGGAAATGCTGAACCCTATGCGCGATGAAAACGAAGGCATGCACCGGGGGCGGGGGGGGGGAAGAAGGGAAGACTCCTGTGACCACGGCTTGTTCAGAAAAATACTCGCTGAGGGTAAATAAATGAGACACCTCGTTGCGGGTTGAGCTGAAGAGTAAAATTGATCATGATCATTACAGAAGAAAAACAAGTGTAGGGCAGGGGCGCGCCTGATTTTTCTGCGGCGTCTCGCGTACAAACAACGATGGGTGCTGCTGTCGTACCTCTGAGGAATCCCGGTCAGTCAGAGGTTTGGCCAATATTAATACTACGGAGATCCCCCGTTATCAAAACGAATTATCAAACAATGAAAAGGAGGCAAAGCAGCACCCGCCTTTTGTTTGATACATAAATATAATGGCGTCTGACTCAAGGTTATACCGTATGTGACACGACGGTGTATAGCACACCCCCCCTCGGACGAGTTTCGTGTGCCGATTTCTCGACGACCAACCGGTAGAGTCTAAACCCCGAGGGACGAATCTGTGGAAAGATCCGGACGACACCCTCCCAAAGCCGCCACCGCCGTTGTTGTGTTATTCGTGCCGCGCTGTTTTCGGAGGAAACCGGCTCAGCTTGTCATCCCAAGGGGGGTGCTATAGTTATACACTTAACACCAACACTGTCATGTACCTGGCACGGTATATGCTGGCCCGTCTTGGACCAGGTATACAGAGCCTCAATGGAACGCAATCGTAGCGTAGGAAAAAGCTCGCCTGAAAGGTGGCGATGCTTTTCCTTTTCTTGAGGGATACACAGGACAGTATGAGTGTGTCTTTTGAACCGTTTCACCCCAGTGACGTCATTGGGGGGCATTCCGACCGGTATCTCGCATGGGTTGGGGTTGGGGTTAGGGTTAGGGTTGGGGTTAGGGTTGGTTCCATGCATGGTGAAGAACACAGTAATGTATGTAGGACGCCCCTTTTCTGTGTGTGATTTTTCATCGCGGTAAACATGTTTCTCTGCGTAATAAGTGCTACCCGTAGCGTAGCACACGTCCCAGTCCCGTTCTGGCACACCACGCTACCGACCCTCTCATAAGAAAGAGTCCTACAAGGCAAGGCGCTCGGCATGGACAGATGCTACAGTACGAGGTGCTCCAGTATTTTTGTGGAGGCTTTCTTCCTTCCTTGAGGAACTCTTGTGCTTGACCCCCCGCCCAATCGGATTTAAGAAACAGCCCTACGAGGAACTCACCAAGCATGGACAGATGCTTCGATAGAGGTGCTCGATTATTTTTCTGAGACTTTTTTTTGTTGTCTTTTAAGGAGCTCTTGTACTTGACCCCCACAAACGTTTTTTTTTTTTTGGTAGACCGAAAAGTGCAACCGATGAACAAAGCCCAGGGTCTTGGGTATCTAGTGCAACCGATGAACAAAGCCCAGGGTCTTGGGTATCTATTTGAAGCAATTCGTATTGCGAAACAAGGATGGCATCCCGATGTTTTAGAGGATACCTTACCACTCATTCGAGAAAATGGTTGACATACTCCTTAAATTCCATGTACCCTATCCCCGATAACCCTAACCGAATGAAACGCAACACCAACCAGTGTAGGGTGAAACCCCCTTCCTCTGGTACACAGTGTGCGTCAACCATTTTTTCAAGTAAGTGGTAAGCTCTACTGATTATATAGTTACAAATAGGGCCCCGTCTTTCAGAACGAAAAAAAAAGAAAAAAACAGAGCCACCTCTATCTATTGTAGTGCTTGTCCATGACATTTCCTGTTTAGTTAAGAAGGTCGGGGGCGGTTACACTGGAGTTCGTGTGTGTGTGTGTTTTATCCTCCGGCGGATGGGGCAAAATACAGCCACACTTCGACGTAGTTTCATGCACGTCGTGTGTCGACTCAATTGCATTCGCAACCCAGCGATAGCGCGAGCTGTCCCTACAGGCGGCCCCCGTTTCTGCTCCGGCAGCGCAAGCTGCCGTTGTGTACGGATGGCGTGTGGGTGGGTGTACCCTTTTTCATACCCTTTTTCATGAAAGTGTTTTGTACCTCGATCGTTGCATGCGTTAATGGCGTTTCCTGTGTAACTAACCCATTATCCGAATCCAAGAAATTGTCCCATAAATAGTATGATATAGGTATAATGAGTGTTGTGTCCCCATGTAGGGACTGCGGTGCCTAAAGGCTTAACGCCTTTACAACTGGAAACCCTTTTGGGGGACAAATTTACTTGAATGTAGTATAGAGAGGGATTTGGGGGCTCTCAAGGGGTTAACGCCTTCACTCCTGGAACCCCCTTTTGGGGACGAATTTTCTTCAAGTTACTATAGGGAGGGATTTGGGGGCTCTAAACGGTTTGACGCCTTTACAACTGGAAACCCTTTTTGGGAAATAAGTTACTTGAATTTAGTATGGAGAGGGATTTGGTGGCTCTAAAGGCTAAGGGATTGAGAAAAGTTCGGGAGCTGTTGCACTAGAGTTGGTGTGGACCATGCCCTTCTTCATTTGACACAAGTAAATTTATCCCCACCACGAGTTGGGTGTGGTCTTGTTAAAAAATATCTACACTGCCAAGATTTTTTTGTATGATATTTTTATGGTGGGGATAAATTTTCCCAGTCTAAGACACGTGCTACGATGGAGATAGCAATTTTGGTCTTGAATATTTTCTGAATGACGGGGCTCCTTAACCCAAAATCGTCCGAAATTGGCCCTTTTTTATAGCATAATTCATAATTCTCGTTGTACACCTAGGCCGTGGTATTTTTCATCCGGGATAAAGCAGGTTTATTTTTCTCGAAAACATTTTTTGGGAGACGGTTCTTGAGCTCCTTGAGCCAGGAACCCCAGAAAAAAGGTGCTGCGCCTGTATCGTAAGCGCGCGTCCGACCCGAAAATTTAACCCTCAGTTGGATGGTTGACTTGGCGTCGGCAGCTGGATGTCATGCTTTTTTTTTCAAAAAGTGAATGTACGTAACTCGTGCGAATGGGTGGGCCAGTTTCGCGGTTTCTGATTTGAAGGCCGGTACAGAATGCTGTGCTGGATGAAGGCTTGGTGTGCGTGTGTATTTTGTTTCCTCTTTTTTGCCGTTATTTTTCCTTCGTTTGTTTTTTTGAAACTCGGGGCGAATGATTTTTTCATTAGGTTTTGTATCTTGCTGCGCGTGTACGTAGAATTGCTGCTTTTGGTACGCGTTTTTTCCATTATCTGTATCGTACAGATCCAACGCAGGAATCATGCGCTAGATCATGCTTATCGTGTATAGATACGGTTCCCACCGGGCAAGATCATCTTAGATCATCCGTACATGGTCTTGCTCACGCACACCACACGATCGATGCGAGTCGACGAGGGGAGAAATAGCTGGAATCCCCGCGATGAAATGAAGGCGCGTACCGTAGTTGAGAGGGGGGAGAAGCCTCCTTATTAGTAGACCCCGGGTCTGAGTTACGTCTAGAGAGGTAGAGGGAGAAAGGAGATATGCGAAGATAATAGAAGGGACGAGCACAACTACAGTTGTACATACACAAATCGAGGGGTAATCAACTCTGAACGATCTAGATAATGCATGTCATATACCTGGTATATATGGATCAAGGTGAAATAAGCTCTGAGATATCTAGATCGTGCGTACCGGTATCTACACATAGATCAAGGTGTAATCAGCCTTGAAATATCTCGATCATGAAACCATGAAATTCTGACATGGGGAGATCCGATCTCATCTGCGTCGGATGTGTGACGGTTTTCACTGCTCTTGGTCCAAATCTCGAAACAAATGAACAGGAACTTCGGAGGGGCATGGACCGAGCCGAGGTTAGCTCCATCTGCTTTAACCAACAGAGCACGTTTGTGGCCTGCTGCAGCGACAGAGGAACGGTTCACATTTTTTCGCTGGATCCTAGCATGACCAATGGCAACGGCGGTGGCAACGGAGGAGGCGGTGGAGGGGGCGGGGGCGCGGGCGGGATGGGCGCTGGCGGTAGTCGAGGTGGAGCGCTGGAGGAGTCGGGGAGGGCGGGGGGAGCCAGGAGGAGCTCGGGGACGGGGGCGGGGGCTGCGGCGATGAATGCCATGTCAGGGTGAGGAGGGTTTGTATGGCGAGGGAGGGGGGGGGCAGAAAGGGAGGGAAGGGGGGGACGGGAGGGGGGGCTGCGGCGTTGAGTGCCTTGTCAGGGCGAGGGGGTTCGTGTGTAGGGAGGAGGTTGGGAGGGCAAGGTGGGGGGAGGAGGATGGGCTGCGGTGTTGAATGCCATGTCGGAGTGAGGGGAGTTTGTGTAGGGAGAGAGGGGAGTGGGGGGCGGGGGAGGAGGGGCTGCGGCGTCGAATGTCATGCCGGGGTGATGAGATTTTGTGTAGGGGGGGAGGGGAAGGGAGGGCGAGGGGCTGCAGCGTTGAATGTCATGTCCGGGTGAGGGGAGCGTGTATGGAGAGGGAGGGAAGGGGGGGGGGGGAGGGTGCGAGGGGCGAGGGGCGGGCGCGGGGGGTGGGGGGGGGGGCTTGCAGAGATGGGTTTTGAAGATGGTGCTCTACCGCGTCGCCTCGTGCTGTCCAAAGTGCAGTGGTAGTGGTGTGAGGGGCTCGGGGGGGGCGATGAGTGCCATGTTGGGGTGAGGGGGGTTTGTGCGGGTGGGGGTGGCGGAAGAGGGGGGGGGAGGGGCTTGCTAATATCGATTTTGAAGGTGCTCTACCGCGTCGCCTCGTGCTGTACCGCTGTAGTGGTGTGGGATGCTCGGGGGGGGCGCTGGCGCAGCTGTTTTTGTTGTTTTTGGCCGTGAAAGCTTTAGCAAGGCAATTAAGCCAAGCGTTTACGCTTCTTCGCACCTGGTAGTTTGTTTCAGGCAGACTCGCTCTCGATCCCCGTTGTTGTTTTTGTTTGGCGTTTCTTGCTATTTTTTTGGTTCCTCCTTTCTTTCTTTCATTTTTTCCTCGTACCTCCTCTGCTGCCTGCTCCTGCTTCTGCTGCCACCGTTATTTCCGCGTCCGCCTGCCCCAGGCTGCGGTTTATTGGCGGGCTCGTTCCGGGACTCCCGGCCTATCTCAACTCCGAGTGGAGCTACGCGCAGGTGCGCACGGCGTTGTCGTGTTGTTTGCAAGTGTTATCAGCATCACCAAGTGTCCATACCTATCGCCAGTATCATCAGTTTCATGTATAGTCGGCACCATTAGCGCTGTCGGTATCGGCAGTACCGACGGCATTCATGGGTGTTGGTGTCGTCATGGTCGCTACCGTCGGTATCGTCGGTACGGTAAGTATCGACAGTATAATACCATGTTATTATAGTATCATCGGAGTACCATCAGCATGGTCTCGTATTGATATCGCGAGTATACTTTGCTCTTCCCATCCCACAACACCCCACCTCACCCTATCCCGCCATGGCACGCCTGTTTTTCTTCCCAGATTCGAGGCATCGAGGCTCGTTCCGTGTGCGCTTTCGGTCGAGAACCCCGCACGATCGTACTGATCAGCGAAGACGGTTCTTTCCTGACCGCGAGGTTCTCAGAGCCCGGGGAATGCGAGCGGATCAGCTATGCCCGTTTCTTGCGTGGCGCAGGAGGAAGCGACGATGAGGGGGAGGATGACATTGGCGGTGGTGGTGGTGGTGGTGGGAGGGGCGGAGGGGCTAATGGGATGCCAGGGGGGAGGGGAGGGGGGAGCGGGGAAGGTGGGGGTGGGGGAGGGGTTGGCGGGTCGGGGCAGCCTTCGTCGGCGCAAACGCCTACTACGGTGACGCGCAGGCCAAGTGGTGAGTTTTTTTTTTTTAGTAGTATAGGAAAGGGTTATAAGAGAAGTAAGTGATTTTGTTCCAGCCGATCGCCTGCAGAATGAGTATGGACCCTTTATTTATCGAACTCGCAGCTGACGTATTTCGAGTAGTTTTATTTAACTAAAAGCACGATCATATATCTGGTGGGAATATTAACGCGAAGTAAATCGTGTGTACGTATCGGCGATATTTTCACACCAGAAAACTTTCGGGCTTGGCTTAAGTAACTATCTTATCGTATCTTATCGACGAATCCGACATTAGTGCTACAGGCGGTTTTGGTCCAAAACTGCCGTGCAATTTTTTAGACGCAAACGGGCAGGTTGTGATGTAGTGCGCGTGGGGGGCGTCGGCAGGGGGTGGGGGTGGGGATGGGGGAGGGTACACCTCTCTCGCCTTCCCAGCGGTAGCTGCCCTACCACGCCACTGGCAATATTGGCCCTCTCCAGTGACCGCTGAGGCTGATGATGGTGGGGTTAACCCTTTTAGCCCCGGTATCCCGACATGGGAGTAAGTATTGGAGTTGGAAATTGGTTAATGTACCGTTGGGGTGAGTGGCCGTTAGGGTTGCATGAGCGTCAGGGTCGGTCATGGTTGGGTACCCTCTCGAAATCTAGAAACGCGACACACCACGAAACCAAGCGAGTTTCGTCTTTTGCGTGTTTTCTGGGGTCGCTCAGGGAAGACGTCGCAGATCCTCGTATCCAATTTTTTAGCCGAACAAGCGACAAAAACAAACCTACACGCCACACCAGCCAACGAGAAAGCCAACAGACCAACGAACAAAACCAGACCAGACCAAACCAAACCAACCTAAACCAAACCAACCCAAACCCAAACAAGCAACGGTCCAACCGACCAACCAAGACGAAAAACCGGCCGACCGATGACCTTGGCTACAGGGGGGGGGCGGCAGCCCTTCTTTCACTACCGAGTGTAGGCCACTGTCGCCATTGGCTCTGTACCTTGCTCAAAAACGGTGCTCAAAAACGGACTTCAAGGACTTGAAGTTTGTGTTTTCTTTTGTGCAGCGTATCAACCAGTGTAGGATTATGGACCGAAATCGCTCTTTTCTTGAGACAAAATTCAAAGGGGGTTCATATATCTTCCAAAGATTTAAAAAAAAGTCGCGCGACCGGAAGTATCACGCAGCTTGCAAAGATGAGTTATGTGTATCGACCCTTAAATTGACCGATCGAACTTCACAGCTCACGTGCCTGAAACGTTTTTAAAAGACAGCACAATCCCGTGCTCGCGATCCATGTTACCGAAAACCGAAAAAAGCGCCAAAGGAGAAGGTTGCAGACATGCAAGGGACGCGTTCTACGATATAGAGGTATATACCATGGTACCGTTTTTTGGCTGAAATGGTTTTTCTGAATGATGACGGGGCTCCTTAACCCCTGTAGAGCCCCCAAACCCCTCCCTATACTATATCCAAGTAATTTTGTCCCCAAAAACGGGTTTCCAGTTGTAAAAGGGTTAACCCAAAATCGTCGGAAAATACGCCCCCCTTATTTTTTCGTGCATGATTCTCGTTGTGTACCTACCTAGGCCATGGGATTTTCTTCATCCGGTCAGAGGCAGTTTTTGTTTTTTCTCGATCGAAATCAGGTTATGGGAGCGGTCTTAACCTCCAAAAGTGAGGGGTAGTATTAAGAAAAAAAGTGGTGCAGCACCCTCTACGAGTCGTAGCCCTAAAGCCGCCCCCACACCACTGCCGTCACGAAGCTACTACTGTCCAACCTTGGTTACGTCTGTTTTGCGTCTGACGGGGTTTAGCCGCCGCCGCCGCCGCGAAAATGTCGAAAATGTTGGTTGTTGTTGTTGTTGTTGTTGTTGTTGTTGTTGTTGTTGTTGTTGTTGTTGCTGTTGTTGTTGTTGTTGTTGTTGTTGTTGTTGTTGTCTCACATTTAACTCTTATAAAAAATCTAGATTCCGTGGTCACACAATGGTGCTGGAGCCCTAGGAAGATCCGAAAAACCAAATGAAATAAAAATTCGTCGGGGAAATACTACAGTACCCTTTCCGTTGGTACGCAGAGCCGTCTAGATGACCGCAGCAGCAGCAGCAGCAGTAGCAGCGGCGGCGGCAGCAGCAACGGTAGCAACAGCAACAGCGGCCATAAGAGCTTGTTTGCGATGTACCAACCTTGGTTGGATAGGCGTTGGGCAGGGAAAAGGCTTAATAATGGTATTGAAACCGTCGAATATCACGATCCAAGGGCAACCCAGCCAACGAAAAGTAGCGAAAAAGTACTGCAGTAGTAGTAGGTTAGAAATATGTTATATCCTGTGTTTTATTTTTATTTTTGACCTAATTGTTCCGTGGGTTGGTCGGCCTTGCTTGCGTTAAGTGAATATTCGTCGGTTCCAATACTGTTTTTACATGTTCTCCAGCCCGACAGAGGTTGAAAATTGCAACCACCTGCAAACTACGGAAGGCGGTTGTTCGAAAGAATCGCGCATAACTCGGTCAGTTTTCTGAATTAAGCTACGAAGTATATACCCGGATCAACCACATAAAGCTTTCCATCCGCCGGGTCAACTGCCTATTGGGTAAGTACCGTAGTTTACCGGTAGGTGGTCCGGGGGGTTTCAATCGGGAAAGCTATGTGGCTGATCCGGGTATTGTTTAATTAGAAAAACTAAAAAAAAACGAGTTATGCCCGATTCTCACGAACAACCGCCTTTCGTAGTAACAATAGACTTACTTAATTTTGTCTTTCTCAGGGATTGCCCATCCCTGGCCTCTCAGAGCTCCAACTTCCCTATAACTTGCGGAACCTTTCCAGCTTTTCTTTGCTTTCCAGCTTCGTTCGAAATACGAAACGCCATTAGTAATACCGGTACTACTACACCAGGTTTGTACATACCATCAGATACTATAGATACGCTGTTGGATCACATGCACGCCCAGCTCAGATCAGTCCGGCTATATATAGCCCAGCAGCGCAGCGTAGCGTCGTGCGGAGCCGTGCGGAGCCGTGCGGTGCGGTGCCGTGCCCTTCGCTGCGGTGCTGTGTCGCTGCGCTGTGTGCTTTCTTTCGAAAATAGAGCAGTACCGGGTATAATGCATGTTGTGTACGGAGTACTACTTTTCCTCTTTTTTTTTTTCTTTTTCTACATGTATGTGTTTGATCTTTCATGGCCCCCTGTTTTTTCCCCCACGCAAATTACCCCCATACTGCCGATCAGACACCGGTAATAAAAGCACACATCACAGCTGAGCACAAGAGGGCAATTTGCTCTGCACAAGCAGCTCTTGGCATTATCAAATCGCTGTTCGCACCAAATCATGGGTCTCTTCTTTCTGCCCCCTTTACATATGTTTTTAGTTGCATTCTTCCTTGCCTTGCGCGAGCGTAGCGGGCGGCGTCAGCCGCCCGCGGAGCGGAGCCCTTGTATATATATTGCCAGGTTTTAAGGTAGGGCTCCTTTCTAGGCTCCCAAGGCCATACCACAACATATCAACGGCAACAGCAGCGGCAACAACGGACCAAACAATCAACCAAAAGCCACCGACCCAACTGGTCAGCTCACCAACCAACCAAGCCACCCTTGAACGGTAACGCACCAACCGTAACTTTACGTGCTTTGTGTTTTGTCCTTGAAAACACGCAGAGCCGTCCAGAAGACCGCCGCAACAACATCAACAACAGCAGCAGCAGCAATCGAAATGGGGAGCCCCGCTCGGGACCTCTCCCGGTACTGCCGCCACCGCTGCCGCTGCTGCCGCCGCCGCTGCCGCCGCCGCGTACGGCCAAAACGGCAGAACGCCCGAAACATCATCGTCGCCAAGCCCTCCCCCCCCGGGCCCTCCAGGGGCCACCGCCGCCGCCGCCATCGCCGGGGCTGCAAGGAGAGACGACTCCTCAAGAGGGGGGGGGGAGAGGGGGGGACACCCCGCACCCGCACCCGCCCAACGCGAACGCCGCGTCGGCCACGGGTTCGGCAGGAAACCCTGTGGCGGATTGTGACCCTCGGATAAATCCTCTGTTTGGAATTGACGGGGCTGGGGGTGGTGCCGAGTCGCGAGGAGGGGGGAGTGGGGGGGACGGGGGGGGGGCGGGGTTGGTGAAGCCGTCGTCGCCGCCAGCCCCGCCAGCGCCAGAAGGGGCGTTTTTTGACGGCTTATCGGGAGAGAAGGTGGGTACTCTTCTTTTTTTTTTCGTATTTTTTTGTTTTTGATGTTCTTGTGTGTGTATTTCTTCCGCCAGTCTTGTTTCGTGCTGTTTTAAGTTGTTTGGTTCCATAAGTTGTTTTTTGTAGGAGTGGGAGAAGGGGGGCGTGGGGGGGGGGGGGTTGCTGACGCAAGCGGCGGCGGTAGGGACCCCGCCATTGCCGGAAGAGGCGTTTTTTTACGGGGTATCGGGAGAGGTGGGTACCCTGTACCCAGTAGAGTTCCTCTGCGGTGCTGTGGTTGTGTTTTTACTTTATTAGTACTGTGTGGTTGTCTTTTCGTGTTTTGGTGTTTGGTGCTTGTGGTGTTGAATTTTGTTCGGTGGGTTGTATTTGGTGTTTTTGTGTTTTGGCGTGTTTTGGCGTATTTTGGCGTGTTATGATTTTTTTTATTTGTTCGTCTTGGGTGTGCATGTTTTTTTTTTGTGTCCGGCGTGTTATGTCGTTTTGTCGTTGTATGCCTTAGACGGGAGTTGAACGCCCCCCCCCCCCGGTATTGCGTTGTTTTGCTGGTTTGTTTATCGGTTCGTTTGGTGCGGGGGTGGGGTGGGGGCGTGGCGCTGGCAATGCGCCGCCCCCAGAATGCATGTTCGCGGTCGTGCTCCCCCTTTTTAACCAGGCATGCTGCGAACGAAACAGTAGTTGGACCAAGTTTAAAGCTTTCCCACCAACTCGATGCTGAGGCGCACAACCCCCCCCCCCCCCCCCCCCGCTACCGCCGCCGCAACGGACGGTCGCCGAATAGAACACCTCCTCCTCTCTTTTTACCCCTCTCTGCTATGTAAAACTAATGCTCTTTTTTCACCTCTCAAGTGTATTAAAATGTCCTCTTTTTTTCCCCTACGCTATACGTGTCCTTGTGATAGGTGGCCACGACGTCGGGCGAGCTGGACGACTTGTCCGAGGGAGTCTCCCGGACAACGTTGTGAATTTCATATCAATCATCTTTGAGGCTTTTTCGCACCGGGGACACCCCCACCCCACCCCACCCCACCCCACCCCCCTTGCACAGTACAGTGCAGTGCGTGAGATACTGTCCGCTTTTGAACGGCGTCAATTTTATTCTCCACTTCCCACCCGTTGGGCGGGGGGGAGGGGTGTATTATTGATGTCATGCATAGCCGTAGTATGTGAGACCATAGACCCTCGCATACTTGCAATGCCGCGACGGAGCACGTCGGGTTTTCACCGACCAGGCAAGGGGGGGGAGGGAGGGGGGGGGGGGGAAGGGACTGGGTGTTGCGTGAGGGGGGGACGGAAGGGGTGCCACGGGGGCGAGGGGCCGGGGGTTGCTACATCATATTTTGCAGCCGACGAGCGAAAGACGATGTTGGAACAAGCCTAGCTTTTTGGGGAAGGCGGGGGGGGTAGACAGGAGGGCGGGGACTGGGGGGAGAGGGGCGGAAGGAAGACCACCTAGACAGGAACGGCGGAGGGAGGGGGGGAACGAGAGCGACGTGATTTACACTCATCATTCATTCAGGCGTTAGCTCTCCCGCGTGATCCGGGGCACCTAAAGAGGGAGGGCGGGGAGAAGGGGGGGGGGGGTGTAGCGGGCGGGGGCTGCCCCGATGCTGCTTCGTTGGCGCGGTTTAATGTGCCGGCTCCACGATGCCAAGGTTTCCACAGCAGGCTGCTGGCATTTTTATTTTGGGCAGGAGAACAATGGGAGGTGGGGGAAGGCAGACGGGGGGAAGGAGGGGTGGGGGGTCGTTGTCGATCCCGGCTTGGATGGATTGTGGCTTTGGAGTCGGCTGTGAGCGTGTTTTGGGGTGTTTGTATTGCGGCGTTAGGTCGAGGGCGCGTGCCCGAGATGGGGTCGGGGTCGGGGATATGCCTCTTTTCTTTTCTTGTTTTTTGGGTGGGGGGGTGTTTGTTTTTATGTTGTTTGTGTTTGTCGCTGCTGAAATTCAGCGGTAGAGGTGGCCGGCTTTTGCTTTTCGTTAGCTTGCTCGTTCGCCCGCTTGTTTGTTCGTTTCTTGCGTTGTTGGTTGGTTCGAATTTTATGTTGAGTTTGTTGGTCGGGCATGCAGGAAAAAAGCGTGTGCGGAGGCGCACGCGCGCGGGGGAGGGGGCGGGCGGGTGGAGGAGTTATCGCGTGTGAAATGAGAATTATTATAACTACATTTTTCAGGTCTACAAATGACGCGCATGCCGAATGCATGCATGCGTCTATTTTTCACTCACTCATTTCTCTCGCTGTCCAAATCGACGCCCATTTATACGCACGCAAGCAGGTACGCACGCACGCGCCCACTCAAATCATAATCAATGTACTGCCCGCACCTGGGTTGAAATAAAAAAGGCGCATACTCGGGGTCACTCGCGCGAGTGACCCCCCCGGTCCCATTAGCTTTCGTGTTGTTCTTAATACTCTAGTAGTGGGGAACGGTAAGCTGCGCTGCTCGCCCGAAAAAAACTCCCAGTTGACGCGTGCTGCGACAGAGGTGCACCCGTTTTTTCTGAGGTTTTCCTCAACTTGGGAGCTTGCAAGACCTCTCCCAAAAACCGATTATTATATGGAGAAAAATATACCCGATGAAACTCCCATGGGGCCTCGGTACACGGCGAGGCATCTACAACAAAAAAATGCGAGAGAGGTCTATCTAATTTTTTTTTCCGACGATTTTGGTGTTCAGGAGCTCCCCCCCCACCACGCAGAAACCTTGTTTCAGACGAAAGTCATTAAAACCTCTATCGTAGAACGCGTCAAGAAAAAAAAATCTTCCCCCGCGTGAGATACAGGGCCACTGGTGCGAGTGGTGAAAACCCGGCGGGGTGAAAATGTGGGTGTATCGTATATAAGTCGAAGGGGGATCAAGGCTACGGTCGTAGGGGGGTTACCCCCAATTTTCACTCCTGGGTCAAAGCCAAACAAGGGTATACCTCTTAGATCAAGGCTACGGTCGTAGGGGGGGTACCCCCAATTTTCACTGCTGGGTCAAAGCCAAAAAAGGGTATACCTCTTAGATCAGACTACGGTCGTAGGGGGGGCACCCCCAATCTTCACTCCTGGATCAAAGCCAAAAAAGGGTATACCTCTTAGATCAAGGCTACGGTCTTGGGGGGGGTACCCCCAATCTTCACTCCTGGGTCAAAGCCAAAAAAGGGTATACCTCTTAGATCAAGGCTAAGGTAGGGGGGGGGGTACCCCCGACTTTCACTCCTGGGTCAGAGCCAAGAAAGGGTATACTTTTCTTTTTTTTTAACCTCCGGCGGATGGGGAAAAATAAATCTTTAGCTCACCACACTTCCACGTATTTTCATACGCGTCGTGTGTCGATTTAACTCAGTTGCTTTCGCAGCCCAACGCTAGCTGGCGCACCCTTCGGGTCCCATTGTAGGTATAGCGTTTAAGCTGTCCCTATCAGTGGTCTTCGTTACAACCCCGGCAGCGCAAGCTGCCGTTGTATACGGATGCGTGTGTATGTCGACCCGGCCTGTCCCCTGAGGGTCAGTTTCGGTGGAGATAGCCACCCGGAATGTCATCTTTCCGGGTAGTGTGGGACTTGCGCAAGCTCACCCACTAACAAAACCCCTGGCCATGGGAGATGGCCTTCAGCCGGACTTGGTCCAGTTGCGGTCCACCCTACCCATTCGGGCGTTGGTCCTCGGAAAGGGTATACCTCTTAAATCAAGGCTACGGTCGTAGGGGGGGTACGCCCAATCTTCACTCCCGGGTCAAAGCCAAAAAAGGGTATACCTCTTAGATCAAGGCTACGGTAGGGGGGGGGGTACCCCCAATTTTCACTCCTGGGTCAAAGCCAAAAAAGGGTAATAGGTATTACCAAAAAAGGGTATACCTCCTAGATCAAGGCTACGCTAGGGGGGGGTTACCCCCAATTTTCACTCCTGGGTCAAAGCCAAAAAAGGGTATACCTCTTAGATCAAGGCTACGGTGTGGGGGGGGGTACCCCAAAATTTTACTACCGGGTTTGAGCCAGTCGCGCGAGTGACTCGGTACCTCAGGGACAAAACTATATTCTAGGTGGTTGTTTTGGCGCAGCGTAGATTACAATTCCACATGTTGCGGAGATCGGATCTCCTCGGCAATTTACACAACAACATCAAGAAAGCGCTCTAAGACCGCACAAGGAACAGAGGGGTTACTCGCGCGAGTGACCCCCGAGGCACTGAACCCCAAGTGCCCAAGAGGGGCCCCTCCCACACCGTGTAGCTTCCTGGGGTCTCGCAACATGGCCCTACCGTGTTTTTCATATCAGCATACCGGAGCTGCCGCGCAAGTGAGGAAGTAGTCTCTCGCAGTGCGCTCAGACAAAAACAAAATGGTGCATGTCTTCTAGCTACCGTAGCACAACTTGTAGATATATATTCATTTTTTATAATATATATTATATACGAGTATATAATTCTTCTAGCGACGTTTTCAGCTGTGTGAGTTCGACGAATTCCGGGGTCGACACTCTCACATCTTTTCTCTTTTCTCTTTTTTCTTTGCAAGCTACACGTGTGTACTATTAATAAAACAACAGCTACAAGCAGTACATCGGTCGCTGTTTCTTTAGGGAATCGGTAGTTCGTGTGGGACGCAGAGCTCCTGCGCCACAGTGATGGATGAGAACCTCGCAGAATAATAGTTGTATTGCCCTCTATGCGAGCATGGCTTGGCTCGATGAGAGACAGAAGTCATATCTTGCTACGTACGTACTGCTGTGTATTGTGTATTGTATGGTTGAGTCGGAGAAGGGGGGGGGGGGGGGAGGGCCCCCCACGAGTTCGGTGTTTCTCGCAAGAAGGAAGCTCGTCGGCGAGGGAGGGGGGAGGGGGGAGGGGGGAGGGGGGAGGAGGAAGGGGGGGGGGGCACTCATTAGTACGTAGGCGTGCCGTAGTATCAAATTACCATAGACACTCGCATCCCTACAATGCCAACGGCGGGGAGGGGGCGGGGGGGGCGGGGGGGGCGGGGGGGGGGCGGGGGGGCGTTAACCGTTGTAGAGAACATTATCCCGCTGTATTATCTCGCTTTTCGCGGGGCAGAGCACAGAGTTGGCGAGAGAGGGAAGACTTTTCGGCAAGCTTTCCTTTTTTCGGTAAATACGTAGATGGGAGAGGACCTGGTGGTGGGCATGTAGGCCACATCGATCCCCCCTCCGCTCCTTTCCCGTTCACGCGGGCGCTCAACAAGCGGTGTAGTAAGGAGGAGGGGGGGGGAGGGAAGAGTGTCTGGTACAGCCGTACGAATCTCACCACGTACGTCGTGGTGCGTGTCTCACAGTCCCTTAAAACCGGGAGGGAGAAGGGGAGACACCACCCCATGACCACGGTCTGTTCAGAGGTTAAATAAAATCTCTTACTGGTTGAGCTGGGGAGTGAAAGCAATGGTTCACCAAAGAAAGATATTAAAGAGCAACCCTTACGGGCACGTCGACACTCCCTGCTAACCCCAAGAGCAGCAGCAGCTCAGGTTTGCTTCGGTATGACCGTTTGTGTCGTCGTCAGTCTCAACGGTATTGATTATTCTATAGAGGGTGCTTGAATGAAATTATTCTTGAACAACGCTTTCCAGCTGTGCAAGTTTCGACGAATTTTAGGGTCCGTCGAGACCACTCGTCTTTTTTGCAAACTTCGTACTGCACCCCGGTCGCACTTTTTTAGTAAGTTTTCATGAGTCAAAACCTAATGCTCCGTATGTATTATAAAAAATGAAAATGTAAAATATATTATACGATATAAGATGGCATAGTTGTCTTTCAATACTTATCATGCACATGATGACGATTCTTCCCGCGTTTGAACTCCCTGGTAGTCGGTTACCCTCTATTGTGTGCCCGAGCTAAGACTCATGCTACTATAGAGGTATACCGTTTTTTGGCGAAAATGGTTTTCTAAATGACGGGGCTCCACCTTAACCCCAAATCGTCGGAAATCGGACATTTTTTTTTTGTTGTTGTTGGCATGATGAGTATTCTCGTTGTGTTCCTTGGTCGGCGCCATGGGGAATTTTTTATCATCGAGTGTACCAGGTTTAGCAGTTTTTATTTTACTCGAAAAGTCAGTTTTTGGGAGGGGTCTCTAAAAGCTTCCAAACTGAGGAACCTTGAAAGAAAAAACAATGGCTGGTGCACACCTCTATCGTGACACGCGTCCTGAATCATTTGGAACACCCCCTCCCCCGTGGATCTCGGCGGGATAGCTCAGGTCCGCCGGATATGCGGACGTAGCCGGTTGCCCCGGTGGCGTATCAGGTTATCCTCGAGCCTGGTATAGGTCAGTTCCGTGAGTTCGAATCCCCCCGAATGCATACTCGTGTAATTTTTTGTGGGGACTTTTTCATGTGCACAGACTTGCGGAAAGCACAAGAGCGTGAGTTAGCAACACTCGATGAAACATCGACGAGCAGTGGGATTGCTGCACCCTATGCGCGATAAAAATTGAAGGCAAGAACCGGGGGGAAAGAAAGGACGACACCTGTGACCACGGATTGTCCAGAAGCTGGAAAGTACAAGTGTGCGGAAAAAGAAAAAAAAGAAAAAAAAACGGGTGGACGTGTCAGAGAATTCAAACGGGGTTCCATTTCCCGGGAATACGGGGAGAGTATTTTTCAAGGTCGACATTATATGGGGGGAAAGTCGCGTGAAAGTTCATTAATTTAATGGATCACGGTGAGATTCGAAACCCACGACCCCAAAACCCCATGGTCGTTCCTGCGCGTCTGGGAGGCCGCCTGCCGGCGCATGTGCACGACATGGCGTTCGATTTACATGACCCGCCGGGGTGGACCCCTGCGGCCGTTGAACAGCTCGGCAAACGTTCTCCGCAGTTTTCGGGACGTTTATTTTTCAAATCCAAGACGAACTCGGCTGTTGCTCTGACGATTCTCGATATTTCGGAGGGCAGCGCTCACCTGTCACCTCCCGGCCCCACCGCATCAACCCGATTATGGCCAGAAAGGTGGACGCCACTCTCAATCAATATGTCGCTGCCGGTCTGATCCCAACATTCGATTTCGCCGTACTCGAGCCCTCTCGTGGTCATCCCGAAAAAGCCTCGCGATGTTCGGATGACGGTTAGCCACAAGCAGCTCAACGACACCAGTAGACTCCAAGTCAGCTGCCCATCCCGCGCGCGGGTCAGGTCCTGGACTCTTTGGGGGAAAAGAACGCGCGTTTTTTCTGTCCGTCTTCGATCTCGTGTGTCGTCGTTCCATCAGATATCCGCCCACGGCGACACGGGTTCACTCGCGGCGTGTAGCGCCCCAACGGATCTTTTTACGAGTGGCTGGTTACGCCTCAAGAGGCAGCAGCGTTTCGCCTGGTTGGTTTGTCATGGTCATTACCGAGAGATTGCCACGGGGTTTGGAACAGGTTGCGGCGAACCTCCTCGACGATGTATTCGTGTTCGATTGCAGATCGTTCGTCGTCGGCTCACCTCGAGGCCATCGTGCCCTCTTCGAGCGACTACGCAAGCACAAACCCCACAGGCTCTTATCCCTCGAAAGCTCGGCTCGGCGCGACGGACGCAAATAAATATTTTTCTGGGTCGCTCCATATCGTCCGCGGGCGTGCGCCCAAACGCAGAGAGACTGTCGGCTTTGACTCTCTCATGCTCATGCTCCGCGAGATATGAAACGGCTGCGCTCCCTCCTGGGCGGCCTTTCGTACTACCAAAAGTTCCTGCGAGATATGTATGTCCGACCGGACTCGACCAATTGATGGCCTCCCTCCTCAAGGAAAAAATACATGGTTCACGCCGGCGATGAAGACCGGCGTGCGTGACTTGCTCGCGTAACTCGCCGCTCGACCGGTCCCGGTCTTCCCCGATCGGAACGCCGTGGAGAACGGCTCCCGCTTTTCTCCGGGTGAGCTCCAACGCCCCAGCATCAACGGCTTTGGTGCTACGCTTCAGCAGGAGAGCCCCGACGGCTCTGTAATGCCCGTCGATGACGTTAGACGTTAGCGGCGCTACGCTCCACTCGGAAAGACATCGGGTCCGACTCCGCACGGTTTGCCAGCACACTCCAGGTAGCAATATTTTGGGCGATCAAGCGCCTTCAAAGAGGCTACCTTTGGGGCAGGAAGTTTTCGCGTTTTTTTCGGATAGACCCTCAAGGCTCTGAGAAAATAAAATCGGAAAAGTTGGGGGCTTAAAAGCGCTCGAGTTCAGCGGTGTGGCTCGATTACCTCAACCGCGTTCGAGTACCGAAAAACGGCGGCGTCAACGGTAAGGTAATACTTCGAAGTATGCCGACTTCTTCTCCCGTCTGCCGCAGCCGGCAACTGACGCCCGACCGAAGACCAATTGCTACAGAAGTGGGGGGTATCCCCTTCTGGGCAGTTTTTTGTTAGCAGCGGCTCGAAGTGGTTCTACGGTGTAGCCCCCCCCCCCCCAAACTTTTTCCTTCAACGAAATCGTCGGTTTTGAAACCAGCTCCCGGCCAATTCTCCTTGAATACGGCGCCCCATTGCCACCCCGGACGTGATCGTTCGACACCCCTCCGAAAACAAGAAAATTACGCGGGGAGAAATGTTTTTCATAGCATCCTTCCTCGTGCCGAGCAGCCATGAAACGCTCGTTGAAGAAAACCGCTGTTTTTTTCTGTTTTTTTTCTTGGGGGGGGGGGGAGGCTATATCGTAGAATCAATCCTCGGTGTCGCTCGCGCGAGTGTGCCCCCCCCCCCCCCCCCCCCCCGTTGTTCCTTGCGGTCTTAAGGCGGCAATTTTCGTGCTGTTTAACATTCTCGAGATGTTAAAAGTACGGGGAAAAAAAAGGGGGGATGTGGTTAGCTACCACGCGATGCGGCAAAAAAAAATCGCCGCGAACGTGTTTTATATATCTATAGTCTATTGTAGGTGAGGTACAGAGTCACTCGCGCGAGTGTCTCAGGGTGCCCGCGAGTGAACATTAATAGGAGATTTCCCACGTTTTTGGGGGGGCCCAAAGCGTTTCTGGCCGGTGGAAAATCTCCTCAAGCGAGGAACTTTGAACGATTAAGTCTAATAATTCCAACACTCGAGTGAAAAAAATTGGTTTAGGGAGCTGGGGCTAGGGCGTAGAAGCTTGTGGTCGGGTTGCGCGAACGAACGCCTTCGAAGTCATGTTTCGGGGTTTGGAAGATATTCAGCTCGCTAGCTCCTCGTGTTGGGAGCGCTCAGAAAATGCTTAGAATCTGCTGCACGCCTGCCGTGGGGTGGCTCCTCTAACCGTCCCACCCCCGTAGACGAGGAGGCCATATACCTCGGTAGGGTCTGCGGCCTAGATACCCCCTTTCACGCCTGTCCCCGGCATTTGGCTTGGGTGTGGGCTGGGGCCTGAGCCCGATAGCGCCGATTTGAGTGAGCTCCCCTTGATCCCTCGCTGATTTTCGCCGTTCTCGCGCACACGAGCCACGAAGGGGGATTGACGACCTGTCTGCTCCTGCCCTGGGTAGTCGTCGCTTGCGTTTCTGATTTCGTCGATAGCCATGATGCCCGCCTCGGCCTTGCACCGTTCTTGCCTGCCGCGCCGACGCCACTTTTACTCCAGTGTTCGCGGTGCCTGACTGATTCTACGATAGCCCCCGAACTAGCGATTTTCTTTGCCCGAACGTTTCATGGACCCGTGCTCGACACGAGGAAGGAAATGCTAGATGAAACAATAACATCTTAAAATATTTGTTTGTTCGCGAAGGACTATCGAACGATGAAGTCGGGGTGGCAAGGGGCGCACCGTATTTCAGGAGATACGGCCGGGAGCTGGCTTCAAAACTGGCGATTTCGCTACAGGAAAGATCGGGGGGGCTACCATAGAACGACTCGCCTTCAGGGGTTACTCTGCCAGCTTTACCCCCACCGACCCCTGAAATTCCTTCGGGGGTTTCCGTGGGACTGTCGCCCTCGGGCCGCATCTCTCGACTGGGACATGCCGAATAGCAGCCGTTGCCGTCGGCGCCGCGCAGCCTGCTGTTGATGACGGTTTCGGACCCGGCAGGGTCTCTCGGTTGCCTTCTTCTCTGTTCAACCCTCCGTCGCGCGTTCCGCGCGCTCGACCGCGCCTTTGGCCGTCGCTCCGGACCCATCTCGGACCCCAGCTCTTGTCCCTACGCTATCCATCCCGTCCGACCGTGGCCGAGCGGAGCCTTTGAGCGCCCTGCGTTTTTGACTCTCGACCCCTTCGGGGCCTCTCTCCGCCCCTGCGGCCGATTTGGACGCCCTCGTCGCTGCTGCCGACAAGAACCTTGGCGATCCCGTTGCGTGTAAATTGCACGCTGACCTGGGAAAGGGACCAACACGCAGAGCCTAAGGGTTACGCCGCCATCCACTACGCTCTTTTCGGCCGGCCACTGGCCCAGTCCACTGAAGTCTTTGGCGTGTTTTTTTCTCGCACTAGCGGCCCCCCTTCTCGGAGATTCAGGAGCTCGCTGGCAAAGACCGCCCTCCATACTACCGACGAGGGCAGTGTCCTCCTCGTCCGTAGACCAGCCCCGACCCCCTATTTCCTACGGCCGGCGGAACGCGCGGGCTTGTCTTGCGTGTGACGATCCAGTTCGTATTTATTAATGTGCCTTAACTCGAGCGCCGTTGGATCAAGCAAGCCTGCCATTCGACTGTTTCTTGCCATCTCGGCACGGCCCGTACACTATGCAAACGCCCGAACGTTTTTACTAGTAGATAGGAATGAGCATGTTTGCCCCCGCTGGTGGCTGCGCCACAGCCTGAAGGACCAGGCGCGAGAGGCACCCCGATTGACGACTCAGTGGCCCGCTATCTCGACCCCCCCTCCCTTCGGGACCGGGCGTTGCGGTCAACGTGGACTATCTCGGACCACTGCCGATCACGCCCCGGGGAACAAACTCGTGTGTTGCCTTTCACCTACCGTTTCAGCCGCCTCGCGGACATGTTCACTGTCGCTGCCGCTGGGTTTACAGCAGAGGATACGGTCGAGGTGCGCATTAACCGGGTGCACTTCTCTTTGGGAGTGCCAGTGTAGAAACCCCATCGGAAAACGGCCGCCAGTTCTGCTCTAAGTTTTCGCGCGTCGTCTACGAAGCTTCTCGGTGTTCGAAAAAACGCCACCAGTTCCCATCACCCGAGTGAGTCATCCCACCGTAGGGGTTTCACTTTCTGAGCCAAGAAAAAAGTATACCTTAACCGGTTGAGCTCCTCAAGTGAGCCATTAGCGGCTATTCTGATACCTTTACGACGACTATATATATATATGTTTTGGGACTAGCGCACAGAAGAGGTGGTGGGATGCACTCGAGCGAAGGCCTTCGAAGTGAGGTTTCGGATGAAACATTGAGCTCCTCGTGCTAGAAGCTCATAAATTTCTTAGAATCTTCTGCACCCGTAGTGGTGGTGTGAAGCGTGCCAACCACACCACGGTACAACCGCTGGCTATGGTCGCCAACGAGCGGCAAGACGATTGGATTGTGCAGCGCTACCTCGCGTGGAATTCGCCCACAACAATTCGGTCCGCGCCGCCACTGGCCTGGCCCTCAAAGAGGCTCACATGTGGGCAGGCTCTCGCGCTTTCCCTCTTACTAAGTTCGACCGCTCTGGGTTCGCCGGCCATCAGAGCCTAGCATGCGATCACCTTGCCTATTGCGACCTGGCGTCGGAACGCCAGCAGCGCGCACCAACCATATTGTTCGCGAACTGCATGCTTTGACAGCTTCTCGTGTGGAACAGTGAAAGTCAGCCCTTTAGGGCGCTTTGCGTCAGGCTCCCACCTTTTCGGGGTAATTGGTCTTGGCTGTGTAATACGGCCTCCATTGTTTGCCAAGGAGCGACGAAGGCCGGCACGGATGCGCCAAGGTGCTCAAGGCCAAAGTTTTGCTCAATTGGACGGACTCATACATACAAGATCCTTGTGATCGGCCCCTTCTCCTCTAGCGAGGCGCGCCGGACGGTTCCCCCCCCTCGGAGATAAACGCCTCAATTTGGAACTCCCCGCGGGCATGCCTGGCGCGCGCATGCGTACCACTGCTGTGTCTACATTGAGCGCTGCAAGCCCCTGTGCCAAGTCCCATTGACCGCAGTGACATGCCTACGTAGCTTCCGGGTGGGTAGACGAAACACGTGCTCAACAATTTTCACCAAAACAAATCCCACCCATGTCACGACTCTCAGGACAACGGGTCGGCGCCCATCCAGCGACCCGAGGCGGAAAAGATGAACCGGCCACTAATCGGTCCGTGGTCAGGCTGGGGCCACCACGGCGATGTACGAGACGCATTGGACAACGCTCTCTCGCCCTTCACTGGAGCGGGAGATGGACCGTCCTGCCAGCTCTCACGACAAGAAAGCTTGCCTTTTTCGGGCTCGCGCTCCGAACTAGCACCGCCAAGCCAACCATTTGTACCCTCAGATGGGCATTGGTGCTGTACGGCAGGAAACCGCCCGTGCTAACGGCGAGTGATGTTCGGCACCCGGCCACGGCTGCGTGCCGTGCGCTGATTGCTTACGCCACTACAGCACCACGGTGTTCCTCGATGGGGCCCATTTTTGGTACAAAGCTGACGACGGCTTGTTGTGATTGGGGAAAAATCAGCGCTCGTACCACCACCGACGGGGAATTATGGTGCGTTTCCTGGACGACCCCCGGGACCGATCAAGCTTCCGCTCTCTCCGGGCTCGCAACACGACTTCGACAGGTGAGGGGTTCAAGGCTCTTGGTGTCTTCAAATCCGTCGCGGTAGATCAGTTGCACGCGGGATTCAATATAACATACGGGTGGTTCGACGGTGGACCCCCCAACCTTTCTTTCACCAAATCGCCGGTTTTGAAACCAGCTCCCGGTCGTATCTTCTGAAATACAGTGCCCCTTGCCATCCCGACGTCATCATCCGATTGGCCTTTGCAAACAAGAAATAATACAAGAGCGTTTTTTTATGGCGCATCCTTCCTCGTCTCGAGGAGCCATGAGACGTTCATTCAAGAGAATCACTGTTTTTTTTGGAGGGGAGAGGGCGCATCGTAGAACTCAGTCATATGGACGAATCTCGAGGCGCGGACGTGGTTTAGTTGGCGTTCACGCCACCACCGCGCTCGAGTGTTTGAACCCTGTTTTGCTGGTTCTAGCTTCTGGCGAGTCATCCCACGGTACGGTTGAATGACGGGGTTGTCCTTCTCAAGCATGGAACTCTATGGGATTAGACTGTACGCTTTGGTTCAGGACTACGGCATAGTGAAGTGTTTTTTTTTTGTTACACATGCTACAACAGATTAGATATCACGTTTTTATTTTCTGGAATGTTTTCTGCATGACAGGGGGCTCCCTTTTTTTTTTTGCAATATGATGAGATTTTTGTCGTGCACACTTTGACCCATTTCGTTTTTTTTTCTTTATCCGGTAGTTAAGAGTTTTTTTTTTTCTCCGGATTAACCAGTTTTCGGGAGAGGTCTCAAGCTCCCAAATTTTTGAGGAGAACCTCAGAAAAAAAAAGTGGTAGACACCTCTGTCGTAGCACGCGTCGGTCGGATTTTACGAGACCGAACGCCTTTTTCGAAGTCATGCTTCGGGAGTTTGAGATGCAATTCAGTTCCTCTCCTGTTGGGATCTCCGAAAAAATCGCCGAACCCCCCGCCGTGCGATGCCTCTCTATAACTAAGTCGTTTTTCTGGGGGGAGGGCGGGAGGGGAGGGGGGGAGTGACTTAGCTTTCATGGGGGTGGTGTTTCGTTACTTCTCCACGCTCGGTTTCGATGTCGTCCCCGCGGGTGTCGTGCGATGTCCGTTTCGCGCGTGAGCAGAGCAGAGCTTCGAAGGGGTAGAGTAGTGTTCTGGTATACTTTTGCCACCGCCCGCAGGGTCTTCTGGCGAGGTTTTCCTCCTGTCTCGCCGTCAACCCCTGCTCTTTTGTTTTTCTTCGCAAACATTGATTTTTTTTTCCGTCAGTCACCCGCGTCCCTCTCGGAATGCAGGCGATCGCTTTCTTCCTCCATCGCCGCTGGGTGCCTCGTCTTCTCCCGTTTCCGTTGTTATTTTTCGCCGCGTGTTGGTCTGAGAACGGCGTCCCCTCTCGCGTCTGCCGGCTCCGCGAAATTCCGCTGGGCTTTTTTTGTGTTCCGTTTCCAGACTTGGAATCGTTCTCCGTTTTTGGTTTTCGACCCAGATAACTTTTCCTGGGGCTTCGTAGCCTCGCAGGGTAGGGATGTGGGTATGGGTTTTGAAGAGCCGCATCTTCGAGCCACGTTCTAGACCGTGGAAGGGGGTGCTTCCCCGAATCTTCCATATTTCTGCGTAAACGGTCCATCAGGGTGGGCTGGTGTTGTAGTATTGCCCTGGGAGCGTAGCAAAGGGTTAGGATCCAGAATGTGGACTATGAGTGCGGAGTAAACGGGTTTCACATGTCTTTGAAGGCATGTGCGTATAGGAAAAAAAGGGGATGGTGAACTTGCACCATTCACGCAACATCGTTCAGTTCTTTCAACCGTGGCGCCGCGGATTAATGCAGAATATGGGTGCAGGGTAAAAGCGTTTCACATGTCTTGGAAGCGTGCGCGCATAGGAAAAAAGGGGGATGGTGAACTTGCACCATCCACCCAACATCGTTCAGTTCTGTGCGTGGCGTCGCGGATTAATACGATTAAAGAAAAGCTTCCCTAAGGACACCGGTTTGATCGAGCGTGCATCGTGTGGAGCCTGCTTTTAGCAGGGAGACCTGCACTACGGAGGCGACCTGCGTCTGTATCAGGCGTGACCCTATAGCACACCTCGCTCTCGTAGCACCCGACTGATTCTACGATAGCCCCCCTAAAAAAAAACCAGCGATTTTCTTCAACGAACAAGGACGTTTCAGGGCTGCTCGACACAAGGAAGAGGATACTGTTGAAAGAAAAGTAACATCCGCACATATTTTCTTGCGGGCAAAGGTCTATCGATCGATGACGTCGGGGGTGTCGAGAGACACCATATGTTCCAGGAGATGCAACCGGGAGCTGGTTTTGAAACCGTCGATTCCGCTAAAGAAAAGTTGGGGGGGCTACCGTAGTAAGACTCACCCGCGTCTGGTGGGGGAAATCACTTGTTTTTAGTGGCTCGGGATCACTCGAGGGAGTGACCCCCCCCCCCCCCCCCCCCCTCCTCTCTACCGTATGTGACGACGGTGTATAGCACACACCCCCCTCGGACGAGTTTCGTGTGCCGATTCCTCGACGGCCAACCGGTGGAGTCTAAACCCCGAGGGACGAATCTATGGAAAGATCCGGACGACACCCTCCCAAAGCCGCCACCGCCGTTGTTGTGTTATTCGTGCCGCGCTGTTTTCGGAGGAAACCGGCTCAGCATTTTATCCCAAGGGGGGTGCTATAGTTATAATACACTGTAATACACTGCTGTCATACTCGTATACGGTAATACTTTGTGGTCTTGAGCTTTCGTGCTATTTTATTCACTTTTTTTGCGACATTAATTCGTGCGCAATATATGGAATGGGGTTAGCTACGCTGCACTCAAGAAAACCGCCCCAAAGAGTCTTTCTGTCAGTAAGGTATAAAGAGTCCTTCGCGGCGGTGCTGCGTGTCGCCGAGAAACGCCTATTCCTCGCTGATGCAGCCATCACGGACAACATGGTGCAGCTCCAACGAAAGAAGAAGGAGAAAGGGGAGAAGAAGGGCACATCACGCACAGGCAAAGTCTACGGGAGGAGGGAGGAGGAGGGGGAAGAGGAGGTGCAGAGGTTGTGGGGTATGCTATACGCTGACGATGCGGGCATCGTAGCGCCAGCACCAGAAGGGCTGTGGGGAGGATGGTGATGACGGTGATCGTGACTGCGTGCTCGGCGTTGGGGTTACGGTCTCCGAGGCCAAAACGGAGATCATGTGCCGGCAGACTAAAGATGCGGGGAAGGTGTCGTTCACCATCAATGCCGCCGGCCAGGTATACAAACGAACGATCGAGTTTGTGTACTTGGTCGGGGCTATCAGCGCAGACAGACAGATGACTCAGCGTCGAGATAACGCGGCATCGTCCGAGGGTCTGGGCGTGCTTCCAGAGGTACAAGATGGAAATCTATGCTTGCCCCGGGTGCGCGCTTACGGTCGAAGGTGCGGTTGCTGAAGGTCGAGCTGATCGACACACTACTCTACGGCTGCGTGACCTGGAGCCAAAACAAGCCTGACTACGACAGGCTACGACAGGTTCACCACCCCATGCTCCTCCGATGCCTCGGCTGGCGGAAACGGAAGCGCGACGACGACACCCTCTCGTACGCCGACGCGCTTGCGAAGACAGCGTCCGCGAGCAAAGAGGCGACAGTGCAGAAACGGAGTATATTGTTTGCGGGATTCGTGGCACGTATGGGAGAGGAGCGTCTGCCACAGAGGGTGACGTTTGGGGAGCTGGGTTGGGGTAAGGGCTACTCAAGGGGGCAAGATAATAAGGACTGGATGGTGCACCTGAAGGAGGATACGTCGGCCTTCAAAGGAATTAAGTTCGAAGGGTGGCGAAAGGCTGCGCAGAAGGACAGCAGATGTTTTCGACGGATCGAGGAGGGAGCAGAGTCATTCATGCGGAAATGGCATAAGGCGGAGAGCTGTAGAGCTGCAGAACGACACGCAAAGGCCGCCGCAGCGCCATCCACCGTTGGCACCTCCAAGCGGCGGGGGGGAGGGGGGCGGGGGGGGAGGGGGGCGGAGGGGATGCGGGAGGGGGGGAGGGGGGAAGGGGGGAGGGGGGGGGAGGGGAGGGGGGAACGGGGGGCGTCCTGCCCAAGAGGCTAAAGTCTGGGTCTGGCCATCATCGTCTTGACGTTTGCGGGCCTTCCAATGGCCGTCACAAGCTAGCGTAAGGCCGCCCTGACTTCTTCGCCTTGTTGCGTTCTCCCCTCAGTGCCATTGATGCACTTGCTACCCTCTAAGAGCCCAATGCCGTCTTTAGTCAGTTCCTAGGGTCTGCTAGTATGAGGTTATTTCCTTTCCTTTCCTTGCTTCCTCTTCCGGTCTTTTCTGTTCATTTACTTTCTTTTCATTTATTTTCTTTCTTTTCTGTTTTTTGTTTTCTTTTTGTTTTGTTTTCTTTGTTTTCTTCTTTTTTTTCCCTTGATTTTCCAGTTGACTTGAGTCTGTCATGCGTATGCGTAGTAATAGGTACTACGTGTAACATGTACGTGGTAGTCTCTTCTGGGTGGCATGCGGTTTAGTCGGTTTTTCAGACGCGAGTAGTGAAACGTATGTACCAGTATGGACCTGGCACATCGTAGGCTGACTCCCGATTTAACTTTTTTATATTTTTCTAGCGGAGGCATGCATTGCGTCAGCTATGATATGTGCGTGTATGTACCACTTTCGGTTTTGTTTGTGATTTATTCCCTGGGGTATTCTTCCACTCCAGCGTGTCTGGAGCCTGTCCTGTGGCCACGGACTTGATTATGCGAGTTATTTGTGAGAACAACAACAACAACAACAACAACAACAACAACAACAACAACAACAACAACAACAACAACAACAAGTAGTGAAAAAGAGGGTACCCCCCCCTAGCGCGGCCTTGCTTCGAACACAACGGGGCGTGTTCCGCGCCGAAGAGGGAGGCTGGGGAAGGGGGTGGGTAACCATTGATCGATGCATAGCCGTAGTCTGTCAGACCATACGTAGACCTTCCGATCCCACACGATGTCGGGACGGACCATGTCGGGTTTTTCACCGCAGATATCGCGTGCACCAGCGCGAAGCGCCGTGAGGTATGTGGCGAGTCGCATGAAGGGTGAACTGCATGCCACTAGGAACGTGCAGGGGAGGAGGGGGGGGCGGAGGGGGGGGTAGGGGGGGGGGGGGGGGGCGGTACTCATTTTATGCATATAGCCGTAGTTTCAGAACCATCGACCCTCGCATGCCTACTATGCCGGGACGGAGTACGTCGGGTTTTCACCAACCAGACAGGCATCGCGTGTATCAAGTGCGAGGCGCCGTGAGGAGTTCGGCGAGTCGCATGAAGGGTGGGCCGCATCCTGCTAAGATCCACTTGTGAGGCGGACTTCCGCACCTTGTGCGTGCTTTCTTGCTTATCGGGTGACAGCTTCGCATTCATTAATTTGTTTTTTGGTGCGGCCACTTCCAGAGACAGCAATATGTTGGGAATACTGATGTATCTCCCTCCTCAGCGTGAGTGCCATACCATACAATATGCACACTACAGCACGTGACATCAACCCTCCTCGCGCCGATTTAAGGTTCCACGCTCCACACAATATCATCTAACCCGACCATCAAAACATCGACACGAGATGAAGAAGAAGGCCGGTAACCTCTATGGTCTAGCTCACGCTGTGAGAGGCGTGGTTTACAGCGTTGTTGCAAACCGACGCCAACCCCACAGGTGGCGAGGGGGGGAGGGAGGGGGGGGGGGGGGGGGGGCGGGGGGGGGGGGGGGGTACTCATTTGTTGCTTGCCTTAGTCATGTGACCATTGACCGCGCATCCCTTTCGAGACGGAGCACCGTTCCTACTACGAATAGAGACGCCCCCAACATGTGGGCGCTCATTTTCGCTTCTTCCATAAACTACATAGAAACTGCTTGCCTATATCTTATCCTCGTCCTGTTTCGCCGTCTGCGGCCACCATCTATCTCCTAGTCCTGATAGTTATCGTTTTCTCGCCACTCTCTAGTCTACCAAACTCTTCCAATGTTACATGTACGTCTAATTTCCTCATCCCCTCCTGTAACAGGTGGGGCGAAGGGGGGGGGGGGGCAATCATGTCATGGGGGGGGGCGGGGGAGGGTCACCACCCGTGCTGCATGTAGCTACTGTTATAAAGCTTAGTTTGGGTAAGCTATTGGTTAACCTTTACAAGTGGTCAAACGGACTAATACCCCACTAATACCTTAACAAATGGCGTCGTCTGTTTGTAAATCAGTGGCTTCTGGAGAAAGGTATTATATTAGAGAGACCAATGTCTGGAGAGACAGGTCAGAAAGTGGAGTGGGTCATGTGGGCCAACTCTCCACAGCCCAGTAACAACCGCTCGTAGTCGAATACCTAAACCTCCTCGCATAGTGCCTACTCGTACATACCCGTGGGACTGCTCGTGGGTGATACCACGAGACGATCCCTGTAACTTACCTCCGTGACACAACGTATGTAACTGTAACTTATTGCTAGGCTGTTCGTTGAGACGAGCTATATCGTCTTAGCAACACTACAGGAATGTTCCTACTCGTCAATGTGTCCAACGTACCGACATACCAACGTACCGTACACACCACTACGGTCCGATGTATAACTCGTGCACATGTACAATCTACCGAAGTACCGTAGCACCACAAGAAGAGTATTCTGGTACAACAACATACAATCAACAGTTCTGCTATTCGAACCAACCAATCAGAGTTTCACCGCAGTACAGTTGATACATACATGCCGCTATCACGAACACCCTCCCTAGGGGCTGTTGTATCTACCAGACCAAACACATATCAAACAAAAACAAAAACAAAACGACTCAGACTTCTACTTCTTGATACCAAGTGCAAAGTCGCGGTGAACTTCAAAAAGATCTCTCGGCAACGCCTTCGTGAGGATGTCCGCGTGTTGTTTCTCGCTGGGGACGTGGGTGACTTCGATCACACCCTCCTCGGTCAGATTCCTAAGAAAGTGGTGCCTCACATCGATGTGCTTACTCCTACTCGAGCTCAGCGGGTTCTCTGCGAGCGCAATCGCCCCCTCGTTGTCTTCAAGGACATCTATCTTACGAGGCTTCGCACTAGGCCTCAGGAACTGAAGCATTCCGTTTACAAACAGAGCCTCCTTTACACCATCTCCCATCGCAAGATACTCTGCTTCTGAAGTTGACTGTGAAACGCATTTCTGCGTCCTAGAAATCCAAACTACAAGCATCGCCGCCACGAAAACCATCGCACCCGAAACTGATCTACGGTCAGTGGCCCTACTTGCAAAGTCAGCATCTACATACACCAACGTGCCTGCGTCTACCGAACTATCCTGCTTGAACTTCAAAGTCAGAGGCGCCGTTTCCAGAAGATAATTGAGAATCTTCTGAGCTGCCTTCCAGTGGCTCCTCTTTGGTTCGTGAGAGTGCCTCGCCACCGCCCGCACAGCATTCGCGATGTCGGGCCTTGTCTGGCTGGCGATCCACATCAGACTCCCCACCACCTCTCGGAACGGCACATCTCCTACCCCCTCATCCTCCATCACGGACCTGTTATCATTGGCAAGGGAAGCAGGGATCGAGCTGGTGCGACATATATTGAATCTCTCGAGAACACTCCTGATATAACTTTCCTGAGAAATCTCAATCGTACCAGCCTCACGGTCGCGAATATATTCACAACCTAGAAAGAACTTGACCTCCCCCAAGTCCTTCGTAGGAAGAGAGTCACCTAGTGCTGCCACAACCACCTTGGCAAGGCTCTTACTTCCTGCATACAGAATGTCATCCACGTGGATCGCGACCATCCCCAATACCTCGTCTCCCATCATGAAACGCAGGACACAGGGGTCAGACATTGACTGCTCAAAACCAATCCTCTTCAGTTCCGACACCAGCCTCTTGTAAAATGTCCTAGAAGCCTGCTTCAATCCGTACAAACTCTTGTTCAAACGGACAACCTTTCCTGACATCGACCCGCAGCCAGGAGGCAACTTCATGAACACCTCGTGATCCAATTCCGACTGAACAAATGCTTGCTCAATATCCCAGTGGAGTAATTCCAAATTGTACAAACACGCCAACACTATCAGCAATCGTAAAGATGCAGCATTTGCGGTAGGCGAGAATGTCTCAAGATAATCCACACCATACTTCTGCTTGAAGCCCTTCGCTACAAGCCTAGCCTTGGCCTTCACTATCTTTCCTGTTTCGTCTGCTTTCCACTTGAAAACCCATCTAGCATCAATCACATTACAGCCTATCGGGACTTTTACTGCCAACGTGAACGTTCCTGCTCTTATCAAGCCTTCAATTTCGGCAGACCTGGCTCCTTCCCAAATCTTAGCGTACTTCGAACGCTGGACTTCCTGATAACTACCAGGCTCCGATTCTACATCCTGAACCAGTTCTTTTGGCAATTCCGTCTCATCACCTGCTCTCTGCTCCGACAACAATGAGTACACGACCTCTGTCGCGAAGATGGGTCCTAGGGTGGCCATGAGGCCGGGTACACTCTGCTGGTTGACTGCACGAGTTTGCGCGCGAGTCCTACCTTCTCTCACTTCATCATTTTCACGCGCGGAAGTATTAAAGTCAGCAAACTCGGCCACATGCCGCGGACGACGAGCGGCTGGAGGGGATGCCTCCGCCTCTACTAGTCCTCCCGACCCAATCGACTCTTCATCATCATGCCCTCCCTGCCCCATCGACTCTACCTCATCATCCCCTCCCAGATCCCCCATCTCTACCTCTCCTGATTCCTGCCCTCCCTGGCCCTCCCCGTCATTCACAGGCGAAGACACAGAAGGAGCTACACTACCAGAAGAAATGTTCACGGGGGCAGACGGTTCAGCAGGGGAAGATGGAACAGAAAAGGACGGGCCTAAACTACCTGCGCCAACACTCTCAACCTCCTCGACTCCCGCACCAGAGGGCACGGCATCACGTTTCAAAAGTGTGTGAGCGACTCCTCTTCCCACAAGCGGCCATATCTCGGTTTCAACATCGTCGTCACTATCCTCCCCTCCCTCCTCTGCTACCTCTATCGGCAAAAAAGGTTGCAGCGGAGGGAGCTGTGACGGCAGCACCTCCCACGTCACATCCCTCGTTTCTTGAATAGTACCAGCCCTCGTAAGTACTCTATGACAATCACGCGGGGTCTCTCGAAGGACCGACATAGAAACAACTCTCACCCTTCGGCAGCAGCTTTGACGGTCGCTGCCACCTACAGTAGGCGGGCTTCAAAAACGGATACGGTCTAGCGGGACGAGGTTCACCATACCACATTTCATACGGCGATTTGGATTCAGGGTTAGCAGAACACGCAGTGTGGTTCATCGCTTCGCAAGCCCAGTGCATAGCCTCAGCCCAGAGTTTATCAGTCTTAGGTAACTGTACATGCCCAAAAAGAACTTTAGCTTGAATACGAGCCGCCATCGCGGCCTCCTCTATCAATCCCAGCCCACGCTCTGCAACACCATTATATTGCGGACTATAAGCCGGTGTGAACTCTTGTTTGATCAAAAGCTCGTTGCACACAGATGCAAACTCCCCCCCGAAAAACTCCCCACCATTGTCAGACCTAACAATCTCAACCAAGGACGGGACACCATCAGCACGCACACTCGCAAGAAAACTCCGGAAAGCACTGCCAGCGTCTGATCTATTTTTCAGGAAATACAGCCATGCACGTCTCGTGAAATCATCCTTCACAATCATGGGGTAATGTTTTCCCCCTACGGACGCAATGCCCTTCCTTCCTCCCAGGTCAACAAAAACTCTGCCCAACTTTTTATCCGATCGAGTTTTAGTTTCCCGAACGATTCCTTTCCGAATAGCCTTCGACATCGAACACCCTGAACAAGCATGCATGTCACCAACCAACTTGGTATCTAATCGCTTTGCAGTAGTGCGAAGCAGACCCTCGTGCGAATGTGCATAAATATTGTGGAAATCGTTGATATCCATCGTAGTTTCATGCTTGGGGTTGGCGGGAGTGAGAGCAGCCAACACCGTACCAACAGAGGCTTCTCCTAGGCGATACGCAGACGCAATCAGCATGCCATCGAAGTTCTGAAAAGTTACTTGTCCATTGAATGCAGTCATAACACCATTAGGACCACCAAGACCATTCCATGACTCACCATCAAACTCTGCACTCGGAGAAAAGAGATTATACCCCAAGTTGGGAGAGTACAATACGTTCTTCAATTCCACGGAGAACTCACTGTCAGCAGTCACAAATACCAAGTCTAGCGTTCCGGAGTAAGCTACTTCACAAGACACGCCACCAATTCCATTCACACTTCTGTGGCAAGGCTTCAAGTCTCTCATGCAAGACAGGGAATCAGTCATGTGATATGAAGTGCCTGTGTCAGCATACCAATCCTCGACATATCTAGCCTTGTTGACAGCTTTCAGGATCATATCATTACTGACGGCGCTCATAATCAGATCATCACGGGACGTCATCAGACACTTCAGACCAGAGACATCATACCACATCCTACTCAAATCATCACACGCCTTCAAGACCACTTCCTTACGACATGCTGCAAGCAACACCTTTTGGCAGTCATCACTCATGCGGTAACTACCATTTCTGCACACCAGATCCGAATCAGGAATAGCACACTGCTCACCGCTCTCATTCTCGTCGGCCTCGGGCTTTCCAGTCTGGGAAGGATGAGGGATGATGCGAGCCTTGCAGTCGAGCTACATGTGACCCACCTCCCCACACTTGTAACACCTCCCCTGAAAAGACTTCTTGGAGGAATCAGACTCAGAGTTAGACTTCTGCTTGTTGTGCTTCTTGAAGTTACTCTTCTTCTTCGCTGGCCTAGACACCAGAGCAACACTATTCTGCTTCTTAGAACCACCCTGTGCTTGCAAGTCTAGGTACCGCTCACGCACTTTGGTCTCGATGAAAGAGGGGTCATTCGAACAGAACACCACAAGAGTCTCACGTAAAGTCTTGTACTCGGGGGACAGTCCTTCCAGCATGAGATTGCACACTTCACGATCATCCTTCGTTACTTCAAGCATGGTCAACACACCAAGCGTCTCTCTGATGGATGAAAAGAAAGTTGTGGGATTCTCGTGGGGACGCATGCGCAGAGACTTCAGTTTTTCTTCCTGCACTCGAATTTGACTCTGACTCAACGGTAGAAAGTGATCCTTGAGCGCGCGAAAAGCCTTATACGGGGAACCAGCTTGCCTTGCCATGTTTTTGTGGCTGTCTTTCTTCAAGCAGTCGAACAGAAACCACCAAGCAATCTCATGCTGACGCAGTACACCAACGCTGTATCCCTTCTCTACCCAAGGGGTCAAGTCGAAATTAACGTCGGCGATTTTAATGTCGATATCACAGGTGAACGGCTCGCTCAGATTGTAGTGACGAGCTTTGAGCAGAAAATTCTGCGACCATGAAGGATACGATACATCAGTACCGATAAATTCAGGAGCCTTGGGAACTTTCTTGAAAAGACCCCCACCCAAGCTCTCCCCCGAACTACTGTCAGCCGCTGGGATCAGTGTGTTCCCACTAGCGACTTTTCCCCACCACTCACTTGCTGAGGTAGTGGGCGGAACAGAGGACTGGCTACCTAAAGCCCCACCAACACTCCCGTCAACCGAACCAAAGTTTACTGCAGGAACAGAGGAACGATTCTCATCAGAAACACGCGGGTTCAAGCCTGGGTCTACAACACCCCTACTCCCAACCCTCATGTCGGACACGCCAAAGCCTAGGGTATCGCCTCCCGTACTCCCCGCGGTCCTACCGGCAGCACCCGATTGGTGCACACCAGACTCTAGTTCGATGCCTCGCGGCGCAGCACGCGAACTAGAGGACTCCACATTCTCCCTCTGGTGTGTCTCAACAACTGTCTGGAGCATCTGCTGCTGGTTAGAAAACATGTCCAGCATTTGAGACACTCGAGACTCTAAGGAATCCATTCTCTCACCAAAGCCCTGCGGGTCACCCTGTTGGTTTGCCGCAGGGTCACCTCCCTCCTGTTCAGCCATGACGAGGCCGGTTGATCAAGCCGCCCTCACAGTCTCGTCGAACACAGTCCAGGGGGACGTACAGCAGTCGACCGATAGCGCTATAGCTTGTTGGTAAATCAGTGGCTTCTGGAGAAAGGTATTATATTAGAGAGACCAATGTCTGGAGAGACAGGTCAGAAAGTGGAGTGGGTCATGTGGGCCAACTCTCCACAGCCCAGTAACAACCGCTCGTAGTCGAATACCTAAACCTCCTCGCATAGTGCCTACTCGTACATACCCGTGGGACTGCTCGTGGGTGATACCACGAGACGATCCCTGTAACTTACCTCCGTGACACAACGTATGTAGCTGTAACTTATTGCTAGGCTGTTCGTTGAGACGAGCTATATCGTCTTAGCAACACTACAGGAATGTTCCTACTCGTCAATGTGTCCAACGTACCGACATACCAACGTACCGTACACACCACTACGGTCCGATGTATAACTCGTGCACATGTACAATCTACCGAAGTACCGTAGCACCACAAGAAGAGTATTCTGGTACAACAACATACAATCAACAGTTCTGCTATTCGAACCAACCAATCAGAGTTTCACCGCAGTACAGTTGATACATACATGCCGCTATCACGAACATCGTCGACAGACCATGGGTTTTTTGGGTCGTGGGTTCGATCCCCACCATCCACAATAATAAACTTTTCAGATTTTCCCCATGTCGAACTTGAAAATTGCTCTCCCTCTGGTACCCCAGGGAATGAAACGGCTTGGATAAATGACAGGTCCGCCCGTATATCCGGCCGACCTGCTATCCCGCCGTTTCAGGGGGGAAGAGTGCTATAAGACTTAGTTTGGGTAAGCTATTGGTTAACTTTTTGCATGTGGTCAAACGGACTAATACCCCACGACTAATAGATATGTTTGCTGCTGCTGCCGCCGCCACCGTTGCCACACGTACTAACATTCGTACAGTAGTACTAGTATCTGTAAGGGGCGGTAGGGGGGATGTTACGACTGTGTCATGATATACCCCAAATTTCCTCACCGGGGTTGATCCACTCCCACGAGTGACTCGGTGCCTTTAGGCCGGTTTCTTGGCGTCGCGTAGGCTAACTATTACCTTTCTAATATTGCGGACTTCATATGTCGAACGTTACAACACACAGCACGAGAAAGCTTAGGGAGCTGCGCCGAGGTGTAGCAACAGGGACACCGCCGGTTGGGATACAGCTCGCGCTTATCGCTATTATCGCGGGGACCGAACGAAGGGACACGCCAGCTAGCGCGCTGGATCGCGAACGAATGCAATTGACGAGTTAAATCGACGAACGACGTATGTGTATGAAAAATACGTGGAAGTGTGCGGTGAGCTTAGTTAAGGCATATATTACCGAAAATTTTGGGTTAAGAGCCCCCGTCATCATTCAGAAACATTTCAGACGAAAACTGCTACCTCTAACGTAACACGCGTCTACCATAACACGCTGCTTCTGCTACTACTGCTGTAATAATGCTCTCGTGCTTGTGATGCACTTCGGCGTATTAGGTTGTGCATACCCACCTGTCTGTGTTTGTTTGCTCGGTTCCTATCGCTCCAGAGACGGCGGCGGGCGTTGGTTCTGCTGGGAACCCCGGTCCCTTTACAGTTGGTACCTTCGTATATGCGACTGGGTGCTACAACGCAGGAGAGTACCGATGATTCTATCATGCAACAAGTGCGATTGCTACTTGGTAACTGCTGTAGTATTATCGGTAAGAGCACCTAAAGAAGGTAATGTTACCCCGAAAGTCTGTACCAGAGGCCAACGCGCGCATAGTTACCCCGGATGGCGTCACACCTCTACTATGAACAGTAACTACCTCTTGCTTGGAATACGCGTGTACAGCAATCTTATCATAGATCGTAGGTACATATTATGAACGTACCTTATATCTATGATAAGATCGCGCGGTATATCGAAGTATCACACTTTAGCCTCCAACAAGACAAGTTTCGACGAAATCTTAATCTTCGATAATATGTCACAGCTGGATGATGGAAGGTATTTTATTTTTCTATCAGATATACTAGGTATGATACGATGTATGTGTGATGTCACCTGCTTGCCTCTGTCGGCCCCGAGGGCTCTATGCTGCGTAGTAAGGATTTCTTCTGCCTTTTTTGACCGAGCCCCGGGCGTTGCTGACGTCGGGGGAAAAAAACAAGAAAATTAAACTATTAATAACGCAGAAGCACGCAATAACAGCATTTTGTAACATACATGTTGAGATTCAGTTCTGAGTCTGATGATGGATAATAATTACCTCTGGTATAATATTGATTAATACTTGTAGCATACCTCGAAGAACATACCTAGGTTCATTTTTTTTTTTTTTCTCTCACATCCCATTTATTTGTTATATTCTTGCGCACTTTTTGTTTCTCTTTCTCCACGTAACTCTCAGATCCTGGATCACTAAGGACTGATTCTACGGTAGCCCTCCCCCAAAACCAGCGATTTCTTTCACGAACGTTCCGTGGCTGCTCAATACGAGGAAAGATGCTATGGCAATCATATCTTCGTGTATTATCTTGTTTGAAAAGGACTATCGTAGAACTATGGCGTCGGGGTGGGTGGCAAGGGGCACCGTATTTCAGGAGATACGGCCGTGGGCTGGTTTCAAAACCGGCGATTTCGTTATAGAGAAGTTGGGGGGGCTACCGAAGAACGACTCTAAGCAGGCCCTCTTCTTCCCCCCCTCCCCACTACTTCGACCGGCGCGCGTGCCTTCTTCGTGTTTATCGCGAGAAATTCACAGCCATTTTTTCTTCCCTCCTCGTCGACTCGCATCGAGTTACCCATATCTACCACTGGTGTTGAGGAATTAGTGGGGTATTAGTCCGTTTGACCACTTGAAAAAGGTTAACCAATAGCTTACCCAAACTAAGCCTTAGAGCACTATCCCCCCCTGAAACAGCGGAATAGCAGGTCGACCGGATATACGGGCGGACCTGTCAATATCCAAGCGGTTTCATTTCCTGGGGAAACCGGGGAGAGTATTTATCAAGTTCGACATGGGGAAAGTCTGGAAAAGTTTTTTTCTTGGTGGATGGTGGGATTTGAACCCACGACCCCAAAAAAAAACCCATGGCCTGTCGACGACGCCATTTGTTAAGGAATTAGTGGGGTATTTCGTCCGTTTGACCATTTGCAAAAGGCTAACCTAGGCAATAGCTTACCCAAATTAGGCCTTATAACACTGGTCTATTATTAGACTAGACTAATAGGATTGGTCCCTCTCTATTTTTTTTTCCTCGCTTTCAATCATTTAGCTTCTTCTAACACTCTCCCGCTCGTCGTCAACCGCTCCTAACAGGTTTTATCCTGCTGGACAAGCCGTGGTCACGCACAGGTAGATGTCTTCCTCCCTCCCCCCCCCCCCCCCTCCCCCCCGGTACTTGGCGTATTCGTTTCTCTCGTTAGGGCTCGACGTGTGAAGGGATTATAATAATACCCTCAACACTCACTCGGCATTTTTCCACTTTTTTCTCAGCCTTCTTTGTTTATGCTCGTCTATTGATAGATCTATACCGCGGGTTGAATAGTAGTAGAGTGTATGGAAATACGTGTGGACGTGTGGTGAGCTTGACCTTTTTATTTCTTATTTATTTTCCCCCATCCGCCGCAGGATAAAAAAAGAAAAAAAAAATAATAATAAAAAAATATGAATAGTGCTGATTTCCCGCTAAGTATATACGGAGTACTAAGTAATAATATGGGGGACAAACTAGTCATTCCACGCACGCACACCGAACAGATCACTATTATGATAATCGTTATTCCACACATATATTAATAGTATCAAAAGGGAGGGGGTGATCAATACCTGGTTGGTGCGGTACTGAACAAAAACTTCTCGATTTTTAAAAAAATCAGTGCGCTTGCGCGCGTTTATTGCATCACCTTTGGGAACTCTGCCCCTTCCTTTTTTTGTGTGTGTGTCCCTGCTTGATTTTTAGGACCGCACCACGAGGCAGGCAGATCTCTCTTATCTCTGCGTCCCTATGTACCACTTATTATCAAAAAGGGGATACACAAAAAGTAGTATTCGAAAAGGATTTCATGTAGGCAACGGTCGGATATCATTCACCGTGTGCAGTCGTTGTTTCGCTCTCGTATAATATATTCCCATTATTATTCACGAAATGAAGATATATACGCTTTTACGTCATTCAGCGGTGTGCGATCGGAGATGATTCAGATTTCGTCAAACCCGTGTGTTTGCAAGCTGCGTGTGTGTGATACACCGATCGCGCATATATATTACTATTGCTGGGTGCGTGCACGTGGTGTGTACCCACCATCACGATGAAGGATATCGGTCGGCGACTGCCCTTAGAACTAGCCTGTACCAGGGTCTGACAACAGAACAGGGCGATGTCTGTGCACGGAAGCCACCGAACCCGTTTTTCTTTGGGGGAAAAAAAAATCTGACGGCTGTTGACACGTAAGTATGGAATGAATATTCACCATCATCAGTTTGTTATGTATATCCCATTATAGTGTGGTCGTATGCACGACCGACGCGAGGGGAGCAGGGTGGGGTTTTATGGGGTGGGGGTGGTATACTAAGTTTGCGCATGGCCCTAGTCGCATGACCAGTGACCCTCGCATCCCTACCACGCGCGGACGGATCACGTCCGGATCACGTCTGGGTTTTCACCAACCCACAGGCAGAGACATTGCTTGCACCAACAATCGCGAAGCGCAGTGAGGTGTTCGAACGGCGAGTCGCACGAAGAGCGAGCTGCATCCTTTTCCAAGAACCGCTCGTGAGACGGACTTCTCGGCACCTTGTGCCTTAATTTTTTTGCTGAGTTTTGACGATGGGGGGGGGGGGGGAGTTATGCAGTGACACATGCTGCTAGTATTATATAATACGTATGCGATATATAGAGAGGTCCATCATTTTTTTTCCCGAGACTCCTCACTATTCCTCAGACTGATTCTACGATATTATAGTCCCCCCCCCCCCCTTAAAACAGCGATTTTCTTCAACGAACGAACGTTTTCATGGCTGCTCGACACAACAAGGAAGGTGATCCAATTGAAAACAACTCGTATAAGTATCCACATACACTCTCCTCTTGTTTGTGTGCAAAGAAAGGTATATCGATCGATGACGTCCGGGTGGGTGACGAGGGACACCGTATTTCAGGAGATAGATGCGCCCGGGAGCTGGTTTCGAAACCGACGATTTTCGTGAAGAAAGAAAAGTTGGGGGGGGGGGGGGGGGCTATCATACCGTAGAACGCCTCCTCCTCAGCAAAACCTACTGCGCGTTCGAAAGTAAAAACGTAACTCGATGATGAGTGTGGACAGATGTTTTCTACGGCTTAGTTTTGGGTCAGCAATTGTGGTTCCATAACCTTTTACCGGTAGTCAAACGGACTAGTCTAATACCCTACAATATTAATAGTATCACACACAGCTTGCAAAGATGAATTTCGACGAAATCTTCGATCTCACAGCTGGAGTGTATTTTCATTTTTTATAATATTATCCTTAACGAATGGCGTCGTCGACAGACCATGGGTCCTTGGGTCGTGGATTCAAATCCCTCCATCCACACCAATAATAAACTTTTACGATTTTTCCCATGTCGAGAACTTGAAAAATACTGTCTCCGGTATACCCAGGAAATGAACCCGCTTGTTGGATATTGCCATGCATCCGCCCGTATATCCGGCCGACCTGAGCTATCCCGCCGTTTCAGCGGGGGGAGAGTGTTATAAGGCTTAGCTTGGGTAGGCCATTGGTGAACCTTTTTCAAGTAAGTGGTCAAGCGGACTATAAATATAAATACCCCTCTAATCCCTCAACACAGAACCATATCTCCATGCATGGGGTTGGTATTATATTCCTACTAATATTTTAAAAAATACAAAATACTCCTCCATCCAGCTGTGAGATTGAAATTTTTCGTCGGAACTCATCTATGCGAGCTGTGTGTGATACTCCGATCGCGCGTATTACGGGTTGTATATCGTATAGCTGAAGCGATTCATGCATCCCCGCCAAAAAATATAAACAGATGAAATCGGGAACCAGCCTATACGTACGTGCCAGGCCCATGCTGGTGCATAAGTCTCAAGACTCGCAGCTGAAAAAATCCAGAAAAATCGACTACACCGCATGCCACCCAGGGAACCCAATCAATGTAGACTATACAATTAATGTATACATCCGAAGAGAGAAACAAAAGCAACTAAGAACAAGGACGACAGCAAAGAGAGAACGAGAGAAGAAGTAGAAAACGAACCTAGGAAAATAATACGCGCGTACGTAATACGTTGCGTAGACTCGCCATCAGAGGGGGGAGGGTAGCGCGACGTAAGACCAGAGCTACACATCCAACACGAAGAGAAAGTTCCAAGACAAGAAAAATTTGCGTCCGGTCTAATGAGCCAGATATAACGGAATAAGGCTACCACACCACGTATCTATTTACACGTGGTAGTACCTCTACCACTGCGCATACATACGACAGACTCAAGTCGATTGGAGAGAAAAAAAAGAAGAGAAAATAAACAAGGAAAAGAAAAAGAGAACAGAAAACAAAAAAATAGAATAGAGGAAACAAAGGAAAGGAAAGGATATGACGCGTGCTACCCCCAACCCATCCCAAACCCACCCCCTCGAACACTCCACCCTCTCTTTACTCACTGATTGTACGAATTACCCCAGGATATACATGATAAACTGATGTATTATTTCCAAAAATGTCACATTTATCCCCTCAAAATAATGTATAGTTTCCAGGCACATATTGAGCTGCCCCCCCCCCCCCCCCCCCCCCCCCCGCCCAACCCCCCCCCCCTCTCCCCCCGCCCCCAATAATATACTGGTGCCAAAACCGTCAGATTTATCCCCTCGAAAGGATTTATAGCTTACATGCACAAATTGCCCCTTTCCCCCCCCCCCCCCCACCCCCCTCCAAACCCGCTCGCTTTTGATCAAAACCAGGCCCCCCTTTCCCTTCACAGCTGTCAGATTTTGTCCCCCTCAGAAACGGGTTTTATAGTTTCCGCGCACAGACTGACTAAAATCATCCTGTTGACCCTGATAGCTACACTGCAGTTGTAAGGGGAGTCGCCGACCTATATCCTTAATGAGGACACACAACTCGTAATGCGCGCGATCGGAGTATCACACACAGCTTGCAAAGATGAGTTTCGACGAAATCTTCGATCTCACAGCTGGAGTGTATTTTAATTTTTATAATAAATAACTTTTCGTCTGAAAAGGGTTTTTCTGAATAAATGACGGGGCTCTCCTTATTGTTAAGATACGGCCTCGAAAGGCCTGTAGGTATCCGAATTTGAGATCATTTGGATGGGTTTCGTATGATAAGGTTGGCGGTTTATATTCGGGGAAGTTAGGAATTAGATCGGAGGCACGCGCCTCCGATCTCAGAAGCTATCCCGGGCTCTGGTGGAAACGAATAAAGCTACATCTCTACGAAGGAACGAAAGTGAGTACTCTCCGAGGACCTGCTCAATTGGCAGACCTGCAGGGGGCACTCTGTGTCCCCCACCTTTAATTTCACATGTGGCGTCGTCGGCAGGACTTCACATTATCCCAAAACCGTCGGAAAAACGCCATTATTTTTTTGTGTATGATTGTCGTCGTGTACCTAGGCCATGGGATTTTTCATCCGGTACTTGTAGCAGTTTTACGTTTCTCCACCGAAATCAGTTTATGGGAGAGGAGGTCTTGACCTCCGAAAGTGAGGGGTGTAGTAAAATTAAGAAAAAAAGTGGTGCAGCACCTCTATCGTAGCACGCGTCGTGTACCGGTAACACCGTACAAGCAGACCCTCTAGGAACTGGCTAAATAAAGACGGCATTGGCCACATCTTGGGCATCAAGTGCATCAATGGCACTGGGGGGAGAACGCAAAAAGGCGAAGAAGTCAGGGCGGACTTACGCTAGCTTCTTAGGATCATTGGAACGCCCGTCAACGTCAAGACGACGATGGCCAGACCCAAACTTCTTGGGTCTCGTGCGCAGGACGCCCCCCCCCCCCTTCTCCCCCCCCCCTCCCCCCCCCCCCCCGCCGCTTAGAGGTACCGACGGTGGATGGCGCTGCGGCGGCCTTTGCGTGTCGCTCTGCAGCTCTACAACTCTCCACGTCATGCCATTTCCGCATGAATGACTCTGCTCTCTCCTGGCTCGTCGAAAACATCTGCTGCTGTCCTTCTGCGCAGCCTTCCGACACCCTTCGAACTTAATTCCAAAGGCCGACTTATCCTCCTTGAGGTGCACAATTCAGTCCTTATCTTGCCCCCTTGAGTAGCCCTTACCCCAACCCAGCTCCCCAAACGTCACCCTCTGTGGCAGACGCTCCTCTCCCATACGTGCCACGAATCCCGCAAACAATATACTCCGTTTCCGCACTGTCGCGCCTCTTTGCTCGCGGACGCTGTCTTCGCAAGCGCGTCGGCGTACGAGAGGGTGTCGTCGTCGCGCTTCCGTTTCCGCCAGCCAAGGCATCGGAGGAGCATGGGGTGGTGAATCTGTCGTAGCCTGTCGTAGTCAGGCTTGTTTGGGCTTCAGGTCACGCAGCCGTAGAGTAGTGTGTCGATCAGCTCGACCTTCAGCAACCGCACCTTCGACCGTAAGCGCACACCCGGGGCAAGCATAGATCTCCATCTCTTGTACCTCTGGAAGCACGCCCAGACCCTCTGACGATGCCGCGTTATCTCGACGCTGAGTTATCTGTCTGTCTGCGCTGATAGCCCCGTCCAGGTACACAAACTCGATCGTTTGTTTATATACCTGGCCGGCTGCATTGATGGTGAACGACACCTTCCCCGCATCTTTAGTCTGCGGGCACATGATCTCGGTTTTGGCCTCGGAGACCGTAGCCCCAACGCCGAGCACGCAGTCACGATCACCGTCATCACCATCCTCTCCAGCCCTTCTGGGGCTGGCGCTACGATGCCCGCGTCGTCAGCGTACAGCATACCTCTGCACCTCCTCTTCCCCCTCCTCCTCCCTCCGCTCGTAGACTTCTTGCCTGTGCGTGATGTGCCCTTCTTCTCCCCTTTCTTCTTCTTCTTTCGTTGGAGCTGCACCATGTTGTCCGTGATGGCTGCATCAGCGAGAAATAGGCGTTTCTCGGCCACACGCAGTACCGCCGTGAAAAGCATGTTGAACATAACTGGCGCGAGGACACCCCCTCTTGCCGAAGACCTTGCACCACGACGAACTTATCCTACCACTCTCCATCATCCAACCGCACGCATGCCTTCATGCCGTCGTAGAATTGGCGGATGACGGCGAGCATTATCGGTGGGATGCCAAAACGAGCAAGGACATCCCGCAGAAGGGTTAGGTCGATGGAGTCTATATATATATGCTTTGGTGGGGTCGATAAAGCTCAGTACAAGGGGGTGTCCTTCTTCCGCGCCAGTTCCTGCAGTCGCCGTATACTATGAACATCATGTCAACCGTTGAGCGCTGAGGTCTACCGGTAAACCCACTCTGTTCCTCTGGCAAAATGTTCTCGCGTTCGCAGTAGCCACTGAGGCGACCGGCGATGACTTTGAGGAGTACT